>OX596249.1:16944474-17185814 GCA_951394255.1 Polyploca ridens | reverse complement strand
CAAATCCCCCACTCAAAATCTCGTGAATTTTTTAGCCGTTCACATTGACGTGTTTTTATTAAATTAAGTTAAAAACCTGCCGGGCTATTGCGTAACTTTGGTGGTAATCGTAACGAACACCATTAATTATTTCATCCAATGACGCGCACGCAATATGACGCGACGATGACCATTCGCGGGCCCTGATTGGATGAAATTTATTAATGGTGTTCGTTACGATTACCACCAAAGTTACGCGGTAGAGCCCCAGTATCTTCAGTAGGTAAATGGGTTTACTTGGTGTTGTCATCAATGGTGAGAAGTGGACAAGCATCTTGTACCTAAGCAAACAATTTTTGAAGACTTACTTCGTTCGTCCTCGTCTAGCTACACGGGTCCATCGTTGTCTTGCACCGCGCGGAGAGCTTACCTAGATGCCGCGTAATAATTTTTTTATGTTCAAAAGGCTTATTTTGGCTAACTGACCCCTGGATGAGTTCTATCTCGGCATAAAAAAATTAATATTACATATTATTTAATATTTTGCAAATAAAACTTATATTTTGGCGTAAGATATCGTTTTGTAGTTTATGATCTATATTTATTTATTTACTAGTCATACAATTTTCCCTAACTTATGTAAATTATTTCATGGGTGGCAACATTTTTAAACTGTCAGTGAGTGAGAGTTGTCTATGGCGAGTTCGTGGCGAAGGGAACTGTCATCGCATTTACCGCACGAAAAAAAAAAGATAAGTTGTCTATGACTAGCGCAGATGGTGGTGTGATGTGATTGAAGTGGTTGCGTGAAATTTTGTGATTTTATTGGCGAATGGTGACTATTTATATTCTTTAAGTGTAGTGTAATGACGTGACAGTGATATAAAATGCAGTTCTACAAGGAAAGAATACTCAATGCTGCACAGTTAAAGAGACTTAGTGAACACAAGTATTCATGTACGAGTGCCAGCTTACTGGATGCATGGCTTCAGCCGTGGTGGTGCTGGCTGGTGTCTAAGACGCCGCTATGGCTCGCCCCGAATCTCATCACAATATTAGGCTTAATTATTAATATAATCACCACCCTTATTTTAGTATGGTAAGTACTTTAGGTTAAAATTACCGTATGAAAAATTGTGTCGTAGCTCAAGCGAGCGGAACCACTTTCGTTTTTGCCTCATTGCGACTTTCTTTTGCACGTTAGTAACTGGCGCGCTATGTACAGGTTTTACAGATTGTTTAAAACAAAATGTTCGTAAAACGTGCAGTACAGTCATTTGATTGGTCGCTTCGACGTCGCGCCACGGAATCCCTGATAAGATAGTTTCATATCATCAGTTATGTTGTTTACGTCTTATCCAAATAAATTATGATATGAATCAGATCATTTATCTTATATACAGTAGTATTAGGTCGTTATTCAATGGTAAAATAGGTTATATCTACGCAATTTTGTAGTCACAATTACTCAATTAGAAATCATTTATATAGCTTGCATTAAATGATTCATTTTCTGGTAGGATACTAACCTAATCTAATACAATTATTTAATTAATGATTTGAGTAGCAGTTCCTCGAATTTGTAAGGTTTTCATATGTAGTTATGGAACGCACATCCCATTCATGAGTCATTGAGTTCACTTATACAGTTATTTATCAACAAAGTACATTTACATCCGATTATTGAGGACCTCAATAAAACCTCAGATTTGGCATGACAAGAGTAGCGTTAATTGTTTAAAGCTGAAGAATTTTCATCTATAAATTTGCTAATCTCAGGAATTACATCTCTGATTTTACTTTTTTATTGATGTAGTTTAAAGGCTATATATACATAACATCAGAAGTAATACCATAGGGCACATCTAGTCTAGTTAGGCTATAGTTTAATCCCTTGACTTGTGGTTAAAAAATAACAATTGATTTCTATTGTTTTCCTTGCCCGCGCAGATCATCAAACAGTCAAGGCATTAATAAACCACACTGACTCAGGCACTCTTAAAGTCTGTAAATATCAAACAGTGAAATACATGGTATTGTAAAGTTTATAAACTTACCATTTCATACACACTACTCAGAAAAAAAGTTCATAGGTATTATGAAGTTAACTTGTGTTGAAAAAACAAGTATTAGTATTTTGTAAACACAAAAATTGTGATTCAAGATGGAAATCTGATGCCAATGCTGATCAAAACATTAATGAAATGGGTAAGAGAGAGACAGTTTTTCAATGAGTGATGGAAAGCCAGGTGGGGACTACATAGTACCCTACCAACTATGTGTTCTTACCTGTGGGCCTGTTTGCATTGTAGGATTTATATTGACAATGACAACCTCGATTGAATTTGTAAATTCACAAATTCCAGTGGAATAACTATTATGTATTAATATAATAAGGAAACAGCCCATATGTGCATGTTTATACACTTCTGTTTGCTATCTAATACCACTATTACCATTACTACTCAATTACCTATCACAATTTAAAATTATAGCAGTTGCTATTAAATATTGTTTAAGTACTCTGTTATCTATCAAATAATTATTATCCTTCCTTCCTTCTTTTCAAATGGGGTATAAAATCCAATATGAATAATAATGGATAGTATTAAATAATTGTCATTTAAAAGTCTTGCTTAATGACTTATATATAATTCATTAGAATAAATCCAGGATGTGTTTATTGTAATAAACAATAGATATGTGGCCAATTAATCCTTTGACTGTTTGATGATTCGGGCGAGGAAAACAATAGAAATCAATTGTTATTTTTTGACCACAAGTCAAGCGATTAAATTTAATAACTGCACCACTGCACTGGTGTCCGTAACCAAATGGTGCCAACGGGACCCTATTACTAAGTCTCTGCCTGTCTTCTGTCCTTCCCTCTGTCTGTCTATCAGTGGGCTCATGTTTCTCAAGAACCATTATAGGTAGACAGTTGAAATTTTCACTGAATGTGTATTACTAATTACCAGCATAACAACAACTAACAAAAATGAAAAAAGTTTAAAGAGGGCACCCCACACAAGAAACGTCTGTACTCCTACATGTGCGAGTCTGACACATACTTCGCCAGTTTTTGTAATAGACTAGAACTCGAAGGAGGTATGGATAGGACCTACTAATGCAAATTTAGGGACTCTTAAAAATTCCATGCACCATAATATCTAACCTATGTGTCTATGTGAAATCAAGAGAGTAGGTAGTTTTTGTAGCCAGCAGGCACAGAAAAATTGATTAGCACAGTTCACATAAGTAGATATGTGTATGGTGCTACGCCACTCCTTCAATAAGTACTAGCACTTATGGAGGTCAGTTTCACTGAATCCTCAATTGCTCTGTTAATATCTGGTTTAATGGAGTAAGGAATCGGGCTATCAATTAATTTAGCAACCAAATCATGAAAGCTCTAATATCAATGCAGTAAAGCTGAAGATTTATTACAGTGACATAATTAGTTGATTAATTTATTAGTTTAGCAAAATGTCAAAAGAAGTTGTATAGTTAACAACCTTCTTACATGCCCGTTTGTTTAGCACTATGTGACATAAACCAGTACTTAGGTGTCTCGCTTCTCCGTGCCTTAAGTATTTCATTATAACATGGAGAAACGTAAACTAAGTGTGGGTTTATGTCAGACGTTCTATAAAATAGTATACAATACTCGTGACTAAAGTCTTATAGACTAACGTAACATACTATTCAATAGTAAGGAACAGGATTTGATTAAATTTTAGGTAATGATAGCTCAGTAGTATTGATCTCGAATTTCAGGTTCGGATCCTGCAATGACCTTCAGCATTCAGTGTACTGACCATAGCAAGGTAATAGCGTAGTTTTAGGACTCAGTTGCCTATATACCACGCTAAAGTTGAGGATCGGCTAAGCGCCTACGAGTGTGTTCCGGGATTCGCACATACCATTTGCTTTCTAGGCAACACATTGGCAATTCCCCTGTTATCGCTTATGTCCATAGACAGTAAACGCCATCAGTTGAACTGCCTGCCATCTTGTCGGACGATATTTCTAACTATTTACCAGAAAATAACCATCCAGGGTCATATCTTGATAATGCTTTTTTCTAATATCCAGCTAGGCTTTCCAATATTTTGGGACCAAATTCCCTTCTTAACTTTGGGTCTTGTTTCCAGGTACAGTCCAGATGCGCGGCAGGACGTGCCGCGGTGGGCTTGCGCTCTTTGCGCGCTAGGAGTATTCATATACCAGAGCCTGGATGCCATTGACGGCAAGCAGGCCAGGCGGACGGGCAGCCAGTCCCCGCTAGGAGAACTCTTCGATCACGGCTGCGACAGTATATCCACCGTGTTCATCGCATTAGGAGCTTGCATAGCCGTCAAGCTCGGGGAGTATCCTACGTGGATGTTTTTCCAGGTAAGACCTTTTGTTTTTATATCTGGTTTAGTAGTTGAAAAGGGAACACCTGGGATTCTTAAAGGTGTGAAGAGGAACACCTGGGGTTCTTAAAGGTGTGGAGAGTTTTTTGCAGGTTCTTTAGAATTTAGATATTTTAGAATTTGATATTGATTCTTATTATAATATTTTTGCACCTGTTTAATATTAATTAATTAAGGATTGGTGTTTTGTGTTCACTTACTGTAAGTAGGGGAAATCTGCCTCTTAAATAATTATGCACATTTATAATACCATTTGCGGACAGCAAAGGAGTGGAATTTGCTTCCGGTGTCAGTGTTTCCTGACTCCTACAACCTAGGAAGTTTGAAGGCTAGAGTGATTCGCTTCTTCTGGGCAAGCTTAGTCTATCTTCGGCTTCGTCATTGTCCTTTTTGGGTGGGTCAGTTGTCAAAAGTTTGACATAAGTTCACAACAAATCGCGATCCAATGAAAATCTTAGTGGCAATGTGATCAATAATATTCCGGCCATCTGCTGTAGTCATTTTCTAAACTATAGGATCATTCACAATTTTATAGGAATTTGAACTATTCGACTTGTGTTTAAGGCCACGGATTTCCGTGACAAGAGGTTGTAAAGTCTTACTATATTTATGTACGTACGTACAAATGTTTCCTACAATATAAAAGACACGCTTTTTAAAATATAATTATTTCTATTTACATGTTAATTTAGTATATAAACAAATAAATTTAATTGCAGTGTCTGTTTGTAATGTCAAAATAACAGCTTTTTATAAAATGCATATATGAAAGTATGGTAATTATAACAAACACTTTTTTTTTTTCGGTCTGTTGGTTCCGTCTAATCTCCGAAACCGCTGGACCAATATTGACGGGACTTTCACTTGCAGATAGCCTGCAACTGCGACTGCTATAAGGAGTAACTTGGCTAGTTTTATTTTGGAAAGACAATTAAGGTTCCGCGCAATAAAATTAAAACCTTACGCGGGTGAAACCGCAGGGGTCAGCTAGTCTTCAATAGATTTTGAGGATAGTGTACTATACACGATGAATTTATATAAAGAATCTAAAAGCGTGTGATGATATTTTTGTAGGCTTGCAACCCTCTAGTGTTGCGAGCGTCCATAGGTTACGTAACCGTTTACCATGAGGCGGGCCGTATGCCTTTATGCTACCTTAGTAGTATAAAAAAGAAGATATAGCCAAGCAAATACTTGTCGCTTGAAGGATTAAAGTAAACCCATAGATTTAGTAACAATAGACCTTTGCAAACTACCTTCCACCATGTCATTTCCTTGTACGGATTTACATGGTAAACAGCGCTTAGTAGAAACAAGGTTACCCCTTAAGGAGAGACAAAGGATTTTATGCTCCTTTCATCAAGGCGTAAAATACACCATTTAAAATGTGAGGCCCTTTTTTAGGGATCCGTACTCAAGGGAAAACATCCTCATCCCTCAGCCCTATTGTTCTCTTTTGTCTGTTAAAGTTGCAGATCTGATTTTAGATCATCGTCATCAGCCGATCGTATAATGTCCCACTGCTGAGCACAGGCCTCTTTTCACAAATGATAGTGAAAGGGAATGGGCAGATACTCCACCACGCATGCCCACTGCGGATTAGTAGATATTTGGTATAAAATACTTTCGCCCTCGTTTACGGGATTATAATACCCTAAATCCTATTCCAGGGCCTTAAGTAATTGTATAAGTTTCATGAAAATCCGTTCAGAAATAGCAGCAGCCGCAGCGGTGCTAATTGGGTGGTTACAAACATACACATCCAAACTTTCGGGTTTATGTATAGCTGTCGCCCTGGGGTTCAGAAGTCGTCAAGATACTAAAAAGTCAGAAGTTCCTAGCGTGTATAGTGTCAGTATATTTAAATAGCACTGCAATTTGCTGAGTACTTGCAAAATATTCCCTGAGGCGACGTTTAATTGGAAACAATGCATTCGTTGGGTGCACAATAAATGCTAGAGAAGCACGTAAGTAGTGTTGCCAGGTCCCGTGTGTCAAATTTCGGAACGTAAGGATAAAATAATCGGGATTTTGGTTTTCAAATCGGGACAGTAGTGAAAGTCTGAATTTGGTGAGAAAAAATGAAAGCAAAATTTTTTTATGTAGTAGCAGCTTAGTTATATTCACTTTTCCTGTCAAAATTATCAAATATAGTAAAGACTCATGAGGTTAGTGAAAAATCGGGACATTTGGCGTCCCGATCAAGGGTTAATCGGGACGTGTCACCAGACCCCTGAAAATCGGGACGTCCCGCGCAAATCGGGACACCTGGCAACACTACACGTAAGGTTGCGTGGTATGGGGAACACAACACACTGTAGGTATTCATTATCCATTCGGTACATGGTTAATGTCATTAACATTTAAGTTGTGGATTACAATGGCAAGGACAACTTCGCTGCCCTGCTCGATATGCGAGTGAAATAAAAAAGAGTACATATGTAGAGGGTTATTTTTAGGGTTTCGAACCCAAAGGGCGCCAACGAGACCTTATTAATAAGCCTACGCTGTCCGTCCGTCCGTCTGTCTGTCTGTCAGTGGGCTATATCTCATGAACTTTAATAAGTAGACAGTTGAATTTTCATAGTATATGTATTTCTATTGCCGTTATAAGAACAAATAATAAAGATGAAATAAAATTTTAAGGAAGCCTCCACACAAGAGACGTCTCTACGGAACCCTTCGTGTGCGAGTTCGACTCGCGCTAGGCAGTTTTTATTTTTCTTTTCTTTGTCAAGTCCATTTTGACATGTTTCAGTTTTACAATACATACATTTTCGATGGATTTAATATTCTCCCTCAAAAAATTCAAAATTCAAAGTCATTTATTCAAATAGACCTTCGCAGGCACTTATGAAAAGTCTGACTCTAATACTCTAATACCGGTTCGGAAGGTTGCATTTGCTGAGAAGAGCCGGCAATAAACTCAGCAATTTATTTATTTATTTAAGCCTTACAATTATTATTTTATTTTTACAATATTTCGCTTATTTTTATTATATTTCATCCCACTGCTGGGCAAAGGCCTCCCCCTTCTTCTTCCACTCACTTTTATCCCTTGCGGATCTGTGCCATAGTGTACCTTCAAAGTTAACTAGCTCATCTCTCCATCTAGCAGTTGGTCTACCTCTTCTTCTTTTAGCATCTCTTGGGTACCATGTAGTTGTAATGCTGCTCCATCTTTCCTCACTTGCCCTCGATAAATGGCCCGACCAATTCCATTTTCCTATCTTTGCTATCCCAACTACATCCCTTACTTTACTCTTCTGTCTAATATCTCTTTTCGCAACTTTGTCTATCAGTTTAATTCCTAGCAAGCTTCTTTCCATATTTCTCTGGGTCACCTTTAGCTTTTTCACCTGATTCTTAGTAAGGGCCCACGTCTGGCATCCGTATGTTAAGGTTGGTATTATGCAGCTATTATAGGCTTTTGATCTTAAGCTAATAGGGACATCTTTGTTTTTCATAATGTGTTTTAGAGCCCAATATTTCGACGGTCCCTACGTATAAACGGACATGTCAAAAACCATGGTTTACAGGAGAGCGAAATAAAGATTCAAATCAATCTAGAAATAATACTATGTAATAATGTAATATTTTTGTTGTTGAAATGTTATACCGGGTTTAGAAAGTTTATAATGATGTTAAGTACTTTCCACATTTTTCAGATTTTCTTTGAAAAACTGACAGATGACTGTTTTTACATCGCCTTTAAAAAAAATCTTTAAAAGTCAAGTCTAACATATCTGTTTATACGTAGAAGACAACATAACACAAATTTATGAAAGAATTTAAGAAAATATTAAAGAAAATATGGCATTCTATTTCCATCTTCAAAAAAGTTACCTTAAAAATCGTTAGTTCGTATCCGTGAATTTTTAAAATACACAGATGTATACATATCTGTTTATACATGGTCATTACAAACTGACTTATGACTATTAATTTGCAATTAAAAAAAGACATGTTGGTGAAAACTAAAATAACAGAGAGAGTTGAGGGAGATATTTGTTAATTAAAAAGGGTTTTCAATTAAATTATTAATTTTTAATAGTCAATCAACAATTCTTTATATTTTTATAAGACTCAATAAATTAAGAACTTAAATATATAAAATCTTAGGGTCACGTAAATAACGTCACTCTATTGTCAACTATGTGACATTATTTACGTGACCATTTAATCAGTATATTAGTTAAATAGCGCTTTATGTGTAAGGCGGTAAATGGTCAAATAAATAACGCCACCTTTCAGACATTGACAAACAATTCGACCTTATTTGAGTGGCAGATTAGTTAAATAACGTTTCATGAGTAAGGGGTAAATGTTTAATTCTAGTCAGATCAATTATTAAAAACCGAGCAAGTTCGAGTTGGACTCGCTCACGGAGGGTTCCATACAATAATAATAATATTAACTAACTCAACTTTGCTATGAAATTATTTATTATAGACGGACGGACAGCGGAGCCTAACTCCGTCCGTCTGTCTGTCCGTATGTAAGTTAACAAGATGGTTGCCCAGCGCATTAAGCTTGTTCTGGACGGGAAACATTATTTAAACACATATTTGATAACCTCCTAGTGGTATTTCAACTCAAGTGTCTTCCGAGTTTTGGGAAGGCACGTAAAATTGTTGGTCCCGGCTATCACTTAATTGTGATTATCAGTACATTAAGGGCTAATCATGATGAGGATGATACCGAAAGGTGGATGGCGGGCGCTTTAGTTCAATTTCGTGGCCTCCTCATTCTCCGTACCATAATACCCTAGATTTCTTTTACTGGGGCTGCATACAAGAAAAAGTGTGCTGCTGAAAATCAATATAAAATTTAGGTAAACTGCGCTATAAAATTATGGTTCTCTCGCTTTATGGAATAAAAAGTTTCAATTATTGTACTGTTTTGAAATTGTAAATAAATGGGTCTTCTTTTGAAACTACTTGCCGGGGTTAGTGTAGTACTTTTTTTAAACTATGATGTATCAAAGTTCGCTGGTATATTTTTTCTAAAACATGACTATCAAATATCATTATTTTTGACTAAATTAACAATGTTTGTTATTAGATTTGTGACTACGAATTGATAGCATGGTTATTTAGGAATACGTTAATAAAAAAACCACTGCAAAATTGGGTAATTTGTGATCACAGTACCCAAGACATGATCTAGGGTGTCAATGATAAAAGAGTTGAAAATCAAAAGAAAAACAATCCATGTCTCGACATGGATTGTTTTTCTTTTGATTACCATGCTGGTATAGACTAATCTTTCGCCCAATACCCACTTGACCTTAAGTATGGGGACATGATAATGTTGCTTTTATAGGTGAAATATTTTTTTTAATAAATTATGTACCTAGTTTATCCATTACAAACATACAAAAATCAATCTCTTTCTCTTTATAACATTACTGTTGATAAACGTAAATGATGTCGAAGTGGTAAATTTTGTAATGAAACATATAAACAAACATGTAGGACATGCCTTCATTTACATTTATATTATACATTGCTTAGTTAGAAAAATGTTCACACTTTTTATTTATTTACTAATACTTTAAAATATACATTTCGGAATTATTCTTGATACTTCCCCATAAATCCATACTTAAATTTGACATGACCGCATTCACACCGTGTGGCGCGCATTTTAAGACACAGTACAAAACGACAAGTCTGATATGTCCGCTTCTACGTCACAAATTCTTCGATTTTAACATAGATGTTCTCTTATACGTTTTTAATTTCCAGTAAACTACTTTATATTTTACTAAATATTTTATATGGATAGTTGCGTATCGATTGTATGAAACCAATTATGCAATAAAAAAAATGCATTTTTTGACATGTCTGTTTATACGTAGGGACCGTCGATTTGTTCCAACCTTGCTGTATTCTTTTTTCTATCTCTATGTCTTGCCAATCCTTGAATGTGACTGTTTGTCCTAGGTATGTATATCTGTCTACTTCTTCCAATTTATAATTTTCTATTCTTATGTCCAAATTCAGGTTTTTATCATCGTTCCTCATCACTTTGGTTTTTTCCATATTCATAGATAGTCCTACTTTCTTGCTTTCTTGTTGAAGATCTTTTAACATAGTTTGTAACTCCATATGTGTTTTGGCAAAAATTACAATATCGTCTGCAAATCTAAGGTTGCTGAGGTTTTGTCCGTTGATGTTGATTCCAAGATTTTTCCATTTCTCTTTTAGTCCTTGAAAGATTTGTTGTAACACTGAATTAAATAATTTCGGGGACATAGGGTCTCCCTGTTTAACGCCTCTTTCAATTTTGAATATATCTCCTTTTGTTTCAAGTTTAATTCGTGCTTTACTGTTTTCGTAGATCTTCTTAATAACTCTTATATATTTATTTGGTACAACTCAGCAATTACTCTTTTCAAAACAAGCTTAAATTCATTACATAATATTTACATTCTAATCGCACTGACAACAATTGCGTGCCCCGGCGCGGCGGCAAAACTACAAATGTAAACTATAAAATAAGTAAATAAATAAATGGCAAACTTAAACAGACCAGCCCCCACAAGCAGCCTGTTCACAAGTATGACGCGTGTGGCAGCCATCGCCCTCCTCGCCATATTGGAGGGAAGTGAGCGACCCTACGCCGCCGCAAGCAAAGACCTTAAAGTGAGCATGACTTACTTAAGTCTGCCTTAGAAAGGGAAAAAAATTACTAAAGGGAAACTACTAAACACACAATTTGTTATCACTGTGACTATTTACAACTTTAGATTTAATATCATTTATATGGAATAGAATATAACAATTAGACAGACATAATATATCGATCAAAACATTCAATACATGTTATTTCGGTAGGTATGGACACCAACACATATCTTAAGGGCGGTATGTAAGCTAAACGTCATAAACAAGGTTCGCTATTTTAGTGGTTTATGAATGAAAACATGAAAGAAATAGTATTATATGAACATAATCATAAAGCCAAGACACCAATTAACAGATCGGTGTTGGCCCTTTTTTTTAATTTTACTTTTATAAATAGCAAAAACCTTATGAATATTACAAAAATCATAAAATCGAGGTTTTCCTCTTTAGTGATACCATCAAAATAAGACTCCTTTTTGTAATTGTACAACAGATCCGTGGGGCCACATTTTATTTTTTTTGTACGAGAATAACGTAATTTATTAATTAATAAGCATCAATTTTGCGACGCCATTTGTCCATACATTTTTCTATGAAATGTCATATGAAGCTTTATATACAAGACGCAATCGCGAAAATATTCAGTTCCCCCCAGTGTCCCAAGGTGACACCACGTCGCTTTTTATTGACCCCGGAAATTACGTCATCCATATATCTGTATACATGCGCTTGTCAAAAAGAACATAATAAGTGCATTTTTATTTTTTACATTATTAGAGTTATGAAATGGACATTTTGATAAATTTATTGTTCTTATGGTAATCGGTATCAATTTCATGATTGGTTCATACGTCCTTAGTCTTTTTGAAAAAGTCCCGTATGCCAAAATATTTTCCTTGTGCTCCCTCTCAGCCATTGATTGCTTATTTTGTTACTTGCTTATAGATAGACTAGTCATATTAATAAAATATAAATAAGATTCTATTTTTAATCATGTGGTTTTTTATGAATCGTCGATGCTGAACAGAAGGTTAGGATACGGCCATCGATATAATATATGTATTTTATTAGATTTCACGTTCCGAACAGAAAATCCGTCGAGCTTGATGACAGCGGGGATGAGGCGGGGGGCCTGCGCGAAGCGAGTGTGCAGTGGACTGACTGTTGCAGTGCAAGCTGTGTCTAACCAAACTATACAAAAATGTAGCGCCAGCCGCTTATAGATTATAGTTTTCGCGCGACCAAAACATCTTAAGCGCCGATGAATTTATAGCGCCTACGCGTTTCGTTCAACGTGTCATTCCTATAGAATTTACACCGCAGTCGTGGCATTTAAATGAAGAAATATTTTTTCTATTGTGATATTACGATATTATTACCTATTTATTCACTTGAAAAACAAATAAGTTTACTTACTTGACTTTGATTTCTTGTATTATTAATGCCGCTCCGTACCCGCCCACACTGCATGAATGTCGAAGGCACACTAAAGTAAGGTGAACGGAACGCAGTTCAGTTAATTCGAACCGAGTGAATGTTGGGAACGCTGTGTATATATAGTAGAATGCTAGTAGAATAAAATTATATCGATGGATACGGCCATTTGTAAATAATTCACTGTTCTTATATTATATTCTTTAACTATATAGCTATTATTGTTACTAGATATTTTCTTTGTAGGTTTTATTTTATTAAGCATAACTTAATAAGCCTCTTTGCAAATCTTTACAATTTAAATTCTTATAATTTTTAATTCTCGTCGTCATTCTACTACGCCTAAAAGTCATTGTGGGCATTATCCATTTTAATAAAAATTCGATATCTCGGCACCGGTGCATCATATATAACATTATTTCTAGAGCTAATATACCAGGTTGTTCAATAAGTTTTGTCGTTCGATACGAGAAACACGTTTTTATTATTTGAAATACATTTTATTATGATGATGATGATGATTAGAACTACTCTCAGCCAGTACAACGACCGATCCATGTCCTATACAACCATTCAAACATCAACCACCATGTAACTAACTTAGTTTATAATGACTGGTACCTGAATAGTTGTATCGGAATAGCCATGGAGAAACTAAGGAGTGCGTGTTATATAGGAGTGACACGCTCTGGGGTGGGAGAGGATGGCCAGCTAACCGCAACCAGCTGACCACAATCGACCGACTGTTCAGCCTATAGATGAGGGATGAGCGTTGATGTATGTTGAGTGCTGGGGTTTTATTGTCTTCTTTCTTATTTTGATTTTTTGTTCCTGGGTTGGATTGTGTTATATCTTTGTTGTTCATTAGATTAACCTCCTCCATGCACGGGTATAGCTTCTGTGGTTGAGAGGCTCCTTGTCCATTTCAGCTTCGGTATGTGCTTGCATATTTCTTGTTCTTCGTTATTATTCTAGAGTCAATTTGGTAGCCTCAGGTACAACATTCAGTAAGGTTTTTAGTATAGTAGTCAAAAAATTCTATATCATGCGCCGATTGTGTGTTATGTTTAGGGAATGAAGTTTTCATTCCCTAAACATGGCCATAATATATGGGACTGTATTCTATCAAATGTTTGTTTGTAAACTTAAGTATCTTGGTTAATGGGATGAGAAACATCCAGGATAACATATCTTTTTGTGTTCCCGAAAGTATTTTTTTTGGTTTTCTATCCTGCTGGGTGTATGAAGTTCCGTGATTTTAATCTGATCATGGATGAGCATTTTGTCCTGGTTTAATTAGTGTTGAGCCTCATTGTTTATCAGTTAGTTTATCACAAGCGCTCGAGCTGTACACACCTCAGTGCAATAATTGTTAGACCCGGTTCTGATGCCTATAATTATTTAAGACTATACATGTGTTAAGTGTAGTGAAGTGATTATTTAATTGTAATATTACGACAATAAACACATTGGGCCCGTGAGGAGTTTGTTGCGTCGCTTCTTCTCCTCATACAGGGCATTTCCGAAGCGACGGTTTAACGTTGTTTTACCCTGCGGAAAGCTGCTGTTTTGAAACCCTGCGGAATAATTGCATATGAAATACTAAAAAATCATCGAACGAGTCGTAGTGGGTTGGGGGCGTGCTCCCAGAACTCCCTATAAGTCGCCGCTATACCGAATTTAATAAATGTTCGTTAGCTAATTATGAAGTATCCAGTACTGAATTGGCCATTGGCCATTGGCCTGCGTTCGCGTATACTAATAATTATACAAAGTAAGGGATAGAACCGCTGCATGGCCAATAGTATAATAATCATTGAAAAGGATTTCTTGACATACTTAAATTACAATGCGTGACAAATATTATAAACATAATATAGAATGGCTTCCAAATCTTTTAAAAGAGTAATAAAGTCGTGAAACGTCTCTGTGCAACCATCTCTTTTAATCTGAAAGCTAGATCCGCACATAAACCAGTAAAGTAGATAACCTGAGCTGAAGGTCCTTGATAACATTTGCTAAGGGCCTCGCACTGGCTTAATTAGGCACTGTACTACATGATATTTATATTGCAAATATATTGAAAATTAGCCTAAAGCATTTCAGGATAATGTAGCTTCCTATTACAACTCAAGTGGCTTCCTATCCGCCTTCGGCGGAATACACACAAATTGCCACTCTTATACACTGTTTCATTTAATCCTAAAGCCCCTCGCTATCTCAAGGAACGCTTCGAGTACTACACCTCAACATCATCTTCTTCATAGTCCCATGGAACTTAACTTCCAAACTCTCAGTCACCCTTCTCACTCTTATTCAAAATCTTTTACGATCCAAGCTGTACGTCTCTGAAACTCTCTCCCTTAGAATATAAGACGGGCCCCGACGTTAGACTCTTTTAAATCTCTTGTTATTTCACGCTATCATACGCTATAAACTTCCTCATTTCCTGCCTTTCTTTCTATTTTTCTAGAGCTGTTATTTTCACGTTATAAAAGTGTATTCTTATCTGTTAAACCTTCCATATTCTCATATATCCTGTTACCCAAAGGTTGTCTACAAGAAATCGCTTAAGCGATAAGACCGCTTATTTTGTATCACTTCTTCTTTTTTGTATTGTTTCGTCTTCTACTATATGGTGTACAAATAAAGCATATTTATCTTATTAGTGAAAGAATGTTCAGAATCGGATTAGTAATTTCAAAGCCTCGTACATGCAACTTACAAACTTTACCTTTTTATATGATACTAGTTGTCCCCCGTGGATTCACCCGCGTTCCCTCGACAAAAGTAGCCTATACCCTTCTCTATACCATAGGTATCTGATTGCCAAATCTCAATGCGATGGGTTCAGTGGTTTGTTTATTTAAATAGAAAATTTAATATAATGCAAAGATTTTCATAGGGCATCGTGCCTCTACCCAGATGGATAGTCAGCCTTACTAAAGCATGACATTTAATATCACTCCGCTTGAGGGGCTCCTGAGCAAATCGCACTCAGTTCGTACTGCGCACGGCTGTCATCGCGTCATACTCGCTGTACTGATTAAATAAAAAATGCCAACTAGCATATTGAAATACTGTCACAACACTTATAAAAACCAAGGAAAAACTAAAAAACTAACCTTCCATGTGTAAGTATTGCGATTTAGTCACTTTTAATTACCTAAACTTATTACTTTTAAATACTGTCAATTATGGCTTGTTTATTTCGTGTTCCCATAGAGGCGACTATCCTTCTGGACTTTTTAAATTCTTTGATATAATGTTACTTAATAATATTGGAATTTTATCGGCTGGTACCACGTTATGCGGTACGTACCTAACTTGACGCAATGTCAAGTTTGGATCTGATGCATGTGTGCGTGCCTGTAACACAACTGCAAAGTAACAAATGAATGCTGGTTTTGGCGCGCGATCTAGCCTACATACTACCCTTAATTGACTTACTTTAATTTATTTGATAGTTTTAGAGTACAGGCGTTTTGTAATTTGGGCTCTGTTCAGCTAACTGTGTTGCTGATTGCAACAAATAAAATTAAAGATTACGAACAGAACACATAGATATAAATATTAAAGGAATGTCTTTTTTTATTACAAATCATTTCCGATAACTAGGTCAAGGTTCTTCTAGAGTTTTTATCTCAGAATGGTGCTCTACTAGCATAATTTCTCAAAATCACAACAAGATATAAGTACCTATCTATTATTAGTTGAAGTTACGTGACCTTTCTGATACTGGAGTGTGTTCCCCTACCTCGGCGACGATAATTTTAGACTGGGTAAATAATTTCATGTTAAATATACATATAGGTAAGGTAGATATTTCATCGCGCTTGAACGAGTCCACGGATGCTTATGAAATGCAGTACTTACTACGTATCACATCCAAAATTAGGACACGGCGTTCGTTCAAGCGTAATACCTAGTAATAATTGGAACCGTATTCGGCCCAACTCAGCCTGGCTGAACCGAATCGTGTTTTGTCAAGGAACTTCAAAATGTATGAAAAAAAAACTTTTTTTTTATACGACCAAGTCGGCTAGCAAGCATACGGCCCGCCTGATGGTAAGCGGTTACCGTAGCCATATAGACGCTTGCAACACACGAAGCATCGCTCACGCGTTACCGCCCTTTCCTTCGTAGCTCATAGGGGAGGGCCCTATGAGCTACGAGGGAAAGGGCTCCTATGAGCTCTGGCGACCTTACTCACGCGCAGGAACACAACTTTACACAATATAAAGTTATTTGGCTGCGGTATGCTGTAAAGGTGGAGGTACTTCCCCAGATGAGCTGCTCTTTGACCGAATACACGCTATGCTCCACCTCTCTGGATTTATAAACATAAGTTAATAATAGGCCTATCAGAACATAAATCACGGCGCAGCTCTCGCGGTCAGTCTATGCTTGTGTGGCCTACCTGGCCATCATTGATTGATTCTAAGCATCCTACACAAGTTCACTCTACTCATTCCGTTAAAACGTTTCTTTGTACGATCCCCCCATATTTTTTTTTATTTGATTATAGGTATTTTTATTAGTTGTTGTTATAGTGGCAATAGAAATACAATATGTTTTATAAATATATTATTATTTACTATTAAAGTTCATGAGATATAGCTCACTGGCAGACAGACGGACGGACGGATGGACAGCGGAGAAATAAAGTCCCGTTGTCACCCTTTAGGTACGCAACATTAAAAATAACACCAGATAAGAACATTTATTCCTATTCTCAAACCTATATCCTAGAGGAGAATTTACCATTCGAGATTGAGAGGAAATCTTGAGGTTCAAACACTTTGTATCAGGGTGGCGAGTAGGTACTTAACTCGTGACGATGGTAAACAATCGTCTACTCGTTTGTTTTTAACGTATCATATGACGTGTTTAATACGCTTGTGAGAAGACAGGTAAACAAAATAGTAGTAAAAGAAAAACAAATAAATTCTTGTTGATAATATTGTAATAAATATATACCTGCAGTGAACATAATTTTATTCTCATAAACTTATGCTTTATGCTCGTAAATTTTTAAAGAAAGGATTAAAAACTGTACTTAAAAATCTGTAACTGTACTGTACTGTAAATAAAAAAGGAAACGCACGGGGCGAATGGCTGCCTTTCAAGGCTTCAAGGCATATTTATTGCCACTGCGAGCGGCAAGATTAGCTTTCAATCCACATTTACTGATATTGTAAGTGTAATTTTCAAACTAAATAAAAAAATTCTAATACTGTAAAATTATTTTGTATTGAAACGTTATATAACAAACTTGTTTAATTCATTCTATTTAAATTATCGCGTGATATATAATTTACATATTACCACTATATACTTATACCGTAAGTTCAATGTCACTGAAAACTTTTGCTATTTAGGAAATTATTCTATTTGACCTGGTTAATTTGATATTCAAATCGATTTATAATCCGAATCCATAATAAAAAACATTGTAAGGCGCCGATCCCACAGAGAAGAGTTCTAGAGTTCTGCGTTCCGAGTTCTGCGTTGACTGTAAGCTATGTGGGGCCTTTGAAAGTAAAAAAAGTGTATGATATGCGATCATTAGCGAATATTGCAGAACTCTAGACTGCTTGCTTTGTGCACAATAGTCAACACGGAATGCAGAACTCGGAACTCTAGAACTCTCTCTGTGGGATCGGCGCCTAATCCTTCTAATCACGCCAATATTATCCATGCGAAAGTAACTCTGTATGTTTGTTACATCACCTTTTCCTAACGCACACAAATTCATACAGAGCCATATTTCTATGTTCTTGAAATTTCTAGCAGAGGTCCAACAAATCTTCAATAGTATGAGACTCAAATGTTTGTTTCATAAGCTTGTAAAATCGACCATCATCATTATCCGTGAACGTGAGATAAGAGACGTTATGACGTCGTACTTAATGATTAATATCGCGTGTCGTTTTCAATTCACAAGTATCAAGTAATATAAGCGTCGACATCAGATTCTGACACTGAATTATGTATGGAAATGTCTCCGTATGATTGTCAACACCGTTAATTTATAATCTATCTCGTGAGATTGTAAACTGTTCTATGCTGCTTACAATATATTTCCTAACCAATATATTTTACATTCAACATCATGTAAAATGTTGCCAAGACGAGACCATATGGCTCGCACTGTCAAAAAGTTATCAGATCTCATGTAGAGCAAGCATAACTCTACACGCACCAACTCTACAAGCCCTAACTTCACAAACTCTACACACCGTAGTCCAAATATGTGGCTTGGCTGTTTCGCTACCGTCACATGGGCGTAAGGTGAAAAATTTATTCACTGTTAATTACTTTCCTGTAGTACAATAGTTCTTGTAGTAGCGAAACGGCCAAGCCACATAGTTTGACTAACGGTGTGTAGAGTTTGTGATTCTACTTTTTATTTAATTTATTTATTTCTTGCAGTAACAAAATTATTACACCTTTACGTTTACCAGATAAGATTCGATCGGATGATGTTTTATAATCTAAAGTGTTTTATCTTTGCAGAAATGACCGATTCATGGTCAATGATTAATATTATCAGTGAATTTACCGACCGACGTAAATGTCTGTCAGAATGGAGTAGTTTTGTGTATTTATTGGAATAGTCTGCAGTAAAGAAAGAAAATGGCTGACCTACTTATTGTAAATTCTTTATCTACTTGTATCGCGACCTAGAAATATAATTAGTTGTTTTTTATACTGTTAGATTGGAGTTCGCGAATATTTTAGCCTTTCCAATATTCTAAAATATCCTCCTGTAATATTTCATCCAGAATTACTTAGATATATCGACTTTAATCGCGTGACGTCATTGTACACGTTTAAACGGTCTAGTTCATCACAAGGAAATATCTTTGGCGTCACGTATCCTGATATCACATATATTTCTTTCGATTATTGTCAGATTTCATGAATTCTTTCAAGTTAATGGTTGACCGATGTGAACTGAAATAGAGAAATCTGAAAATAAGTACATTTTTCTTTTTTTTAAACTGACCTGCCTTAACCAATTCATAAAATCTTTCAAAGCAGATACCTTTCCTTTCGCTACGAGAGTCGAGCACTACTTTTTGCAATACATTTAGAGCGTCGACACATTCTCTATCAAGCTGTATCTACCAGGTCATTGCTCTCATAACACCTAAATTCGTCCGCTAGTTTAGTTTGCTCACTTTTTTCACACTACCGGAATATAACGCTTCTTAAATTGTCAACAGCACGCTCTATCTACATGGCCTTCCTGATAATTACGTATTATCTGAGGCTGGTTATAGGAACATACTTATTTGGGAGCATTGCCAAGACGTCTTCCGTGCCCGGATACCGCCAGTTAACTGGAGTTGCGCCAAATTGTCTGATTCACTATTTGGTTTTTACCTAAATCGGTTGAGCTGATTTATTGAGTAGCAGAACTAAGAGTTCGTCGCGAGAGCCAACATACGAGATAAGGGGACGGCAGATTATGCGATACGGTACAATGGTTGACCTTAAACTCATGCTCTGAAGGTCCTTTGCTTATTTATGTGAGAATGTTTATAAGTTATATTCTATAAAGACAATATTGTTTAACAATGTCTCCCATGTTAACTCTTTATTACTATGAACCCGTATGTGGATGCTTTAAACAGAACATATACCAAACTGGATATTTTATATTTTCATTGACTGGCTATCGTCAGCAAATCTAATCAAAAATTTCGTAAAGGTCTTTATCAACTGATAAGGAATTGGATTGAAACATAAAATATAGCTATTGTTAAACCCACCAATATTTACGCTCCATTTCGACTTTATATCGTTTCTACATTATTCTAATGTAATTTTACTGCTTCTACGGTTCTATTTCAAAGTTATTAATTTTGTCGTAACTGTACTATAGAAGTGTAGAGCATTATTATTATTGTCACCTCTGTATAAACGAACATAAGTATTGTTATTGAACTATCAAGAATCAGACTTTGACTGGAGCCCGCTGCTACTAAAGTTATGATCCTGATATAATTCCTTCAAATGAATAGTAGGTAATTATTATTTTTAGCTAGCTAATACCCGGCGTGCTTTACAAACCCACTTTTAATCCAAACCAAAAAACTGAAATAATCACAGTAGATAGACACTGATGTATATATTACAGGAAAAAAGACGATGTAGAAAGATCGTCTTTTTAGCTAGCAGTTTTTTCGAAATCATCAAAAATCCACAACAAAAGTTATGTGGTCCGGTTTTTTGTACAGCTCAAACGAAGAAATGATACGTATAAGGCCTGATCCCTCGGTGTGCGAGTCAGACTCAAACTCTTGGCTGATTTTATTTCTGTCAGAAACCTTCCCCAGCCTGCGCACAGCCACTCACTAAAGTGTGATCGCAAACGGAAGAATGGTATAGAAATGCATACGTTACAAACAGATGCTCATTATTTTTTATGTAAAGATATAGATTAGGTACCGATGCTACTGGAACTTTTATATTTATCGCTATAATATAAATCGCACCATAAAACCGATGTTATCTCATCATGTGATGCATTCAAAATCACAACTTTCAAATTACATAAACTCTATTATCGGCATATTAATGTTATTAATATACAGATGCAGCTGTGTCCTTGAAACGAAGGATTAATTAAAACGAACAGTTCCTAGAGTTAGCCTACACTACGATGCTTGCTGATTACTCATTAGTTTAGTAACTAATTAGTAATCAATATTCTGCATCACCTGCATTGTCACGTAGGGACAACGTAGTCCGTACGTGATAATTCAATTAACGGATAATATAGTCTACAGGCTTTCGTGGTTTACCGCTGGACACGTCTTTCAGAAAAACGCGCCACTCATTTCGGTCCATACTATTCTCGTATTCCGGCTACCTCTTTGGAATCATGGGTCCGAATATCAGGCACACAATATCATCTGGCTATACATTTCTCTAACAAATCGAAGCATAATGTAGGTAATCTTTGGCTGAAAGTATTTTCTTTATTCACCCAACATGGATACTGCCCGCCTATTGTGATCCCTTTCCTTCAGGCGCAGAACAACATTAAGTTATTTGGCTGCGCTATTCTGTAAGGTACTTCCCTAGTCGAGCTACTCTTTGAGCGAAAACACGCTATGCTCTTCCACTTTTACGTGACAAGCCTAGACACCGAGTCAACGTTGTTATTTAAATTACTGTTGTTTTACTATTGGTTTATTTGTTTCCAGTGCTTCTGCGCAATGACGCTGTTCTACTGCGCGCACTGGCAGGCCTATGTGACGGGCACGCTCAAGATGGGACGGATTGACGTCACGGAGGCCCAGTACTCCATCATGGTGATACACATCATGTCCGCCATCTTGGGGACAGAGTTCTGGTCCACTCAGGTAATGATATCCATTCATTACTTGCACTTTTTTTGTCTCTGCGTAAGGGAAACGCAAAAATTATCGCAGTGTTCAAACAGTGATAAATCATGAATGTGAGAAGCAATAAGTAAAAGACGTACTAACTTTACAGTTTCTAATCAGTTCTTTCCAAGACTAAAGGTGCATATGAAAGCTAAATTACGGCCAATATAATTTTGGCCAATTGCTTCTTAAATTATTGTAAACTTCACTTGAGTTTTCATAGACAAAACGTGCCATAGGAAATAATTCAAGTTCTTGAACACTGTATAAATTTTGCGTGCAACTTTAAACACTCGGTCACTAATTTACACTTTAAAATAAGTTATTATTAGTAACACTTTATTACTTTGTTCAATATGAGGCAGAAATAGTAGTTGCTAATTATATTATGTACTATGTGATATTATGATACTTGCTTGTCAATTGGCCTTAAACGAATCCAAAATATTAAGTATTTCTCTGCAACCCGGTTTTTGAGAATCACGATATGAACAATATATTTTAGATTTCTATGAGTTTTTGCTCATTTGTTTCAATATATTTTATTGAAAAGATTTCGTTATTTATCCAACTGTGTATAAGGCCAAATTGTCAAAATAAACACACTTAATATTCGTAAGTAACAAAAAAAAACTATTGTTTTCAATGTTATTGTGCTGCATAAATATATCTTGTTCAAACACAACTTCAGTCAAAAGGAATTTAGGCGGCTTATTGTTTTGAAGGTGAATATCGTTAAGCGTTTTAAAAATACCCACATGAACGCTTCAATTTAAATGGCTGATCGCAGTAACTGTGCGATGTTCAAAGCTCGACTTAGCACCCCCTTCGGAAAGATACACACTTTGTGTGGGACAGCAATGGCTGATCGCAGTAACTGTGCGATGTTCAAAGCTCGACTTAGCACCCCCTTGGGAGAGACACTTTTTCTGGGACAGCACTTCATATTGTTATCAAAATAATAAGAAAAGTAATCTAGAAATCAGTTTTTACCGTTATATCGGGCTTTCATGTTTTGTATAGAAGCATTGTGTCTTAAGGACTTATACACACTATATGAGATGAGACGAAGAATTATTTACTTTCCTCCGCAACGTTACCGTTCTGTCAGTGTGAATAAATCCTAAATGGGCGCACTTAGGTGGGAGGCGCGCTAGAAGTCCGGTACTCGCTGGCTCTGGCCGCGATCGTGGGCACTTTCCTCACCATAGGAACCCTCGCCGCCGCCATCATCACAGGCGGCGTTGGCAAGAACGGCTCCACTGTCGCTGTGAGAAAAAAGACAAACTTATAACTGTCTGGCATCCAGCTGGGGGGTTGGGAGTATTCACGAAAATTGCTAAACTTACTCGCGAAACAAACGTTCTTGCTTTAGTTAATGGGAAAAAAGGAAAACATGATATAGGAAACAATTTTATATTTCTTTCCTGTTAAAGCGACTGTTAGTCGTACTCGTACGACAATGCAAGCATGTCGTCCAAGTAATATATTGTTATAATAACAGCATTATAGCTTTTTACACTGATGGAATGGTGAATCTTTATAACAGATGCACCCTCAAGTGCTCTTCTCCCTAAGCTCTCGTTTTAAATGTTTATTCTAAATCTCCAGGAAAATGGCTTTAGTATTTTTGTATTTGACGATATCCCTCGGTTAAATCTGCTCTATATAAAATTTTGAAACACTGTTCTGATCCTTCAAAGATATTAGATTAGAGCTCCCACACCCCCAACTGAAAAAGGACTACTACAATGGGCTTATATCGATACGTACAGTAAAATCATGAAGAGTTTATTTAACATAGATTAAAACGTAGATTCGATTGGCATCATTTAGTTACCCAGCACTTATACATGAGCCTTTATTTATCCAGTTTGACATTTATAAAGTCTAAGATAAAGGCAGTGTATTAGTGCTTTTTAAAATTTCGCATTATTTTGTATTATTAATTACGATAATATTGAATCCATCGCTTATTTATATATCATGTGGGTTTTTTTAATAGCATGTTTAGTACACAATTCCCAGATAATTAGATTATGCTCACTGTTTTTTTTAATTTATTTACTTTTAACATGGAGCATGGTCTATACGTACCTATTATTAGGATTGTCGTTGTTATTGTGTAGGTTTTGGTATCGTCATGTGTTATGGTTAGTTTAATATCAATATGTGGCTGGTGCGTCTTTTTATATTATTGTTTTTGTTCTTCCTCCTGTGGGTCTTCACTCATTTTGGAAGTTCATCCGTCACGAGGCGTCGGCCAGCTATCACTGACTAACTGAGGTGGTAGGTTTAACGCAACCATTGATATTCGTGTCTGATTGTTCGTCTTGACTTACCTGTAAAGTATTCTGTGGTTCTATTAAATTGGACGCTCGTCGCAGATCCCGGGCGTGGGCGCGCCGTTCAACCTCCTAGCCACCAGCATGTGTAACGCGGCGCAATTATTCTTTATCGGCAACTTCTCCTCAACATTCCGACTTAGGGGATGTGGCAAAAATGGATCCACAGTAGCCGTAAGACTACAAATCAGATTAAATAATTGTCTATATATACTCAAGTTTCATTGGTTTATTATATGTGGGATTATCATGGGAATTTGCGACGAATCAGTCAATCAAGGTTGCGCTTAATCTCAATTATATTCGTTTTGTTTTAATTTTATATTACCTACCTATTAACCTCGTTTAATTATAAAGCGTGATTAATTACCGTTACTGATTCGTCTCATAATAAGTTATCATAATTAACCATTCGACTTGCATGTTAGGCAAAATTTCATGTGAAAATACTCATTGGCATTCCTTGATAAAAATCATTTCCTACTCTTATATGTTTTTTATGGGATTAGGTACGTGCGAACGGTTCAACGTTTTCAATGCCCTTATTTTTCCTTTGCAAGATGCAATGTAATAAATTACACATTTAGTTTATTGTAAGGATTGTTTTATTTCACTTCACGGTAAAAAGTTAGGCGTGGGATACAATTAGATCTTTAGAAACAATAACAACACGCATAGAATTTGCAATGCAGTAGTTAGTCATAAAACACATAAAAATATTTTGGCAATCTGACAATGTCAAAAGGAACATAATAAAATCATTCGGACGCGCTAGCTCCTCACAGTCACACGATACCAACATGTATTCTGTAATACGACGATACTAACAATCTCAGACTACATACATGAATGAGTGAAGACAGCACATGTAAATTGTACAACAAATTGTCCCCCGTATTTATCTTAGAATCAATGTTTATTGATATTAATGGCATGTTTGTATTTCTTTTTTTTTCTGCCATGGCCGCCGCCGACCACGTATGTCCCGCCACCGTGTCACCTGGGGATCCTAACCGCATGACGTTCATGGAACATGTGATACATCATATCGCGCGCCATCATCGCATGTAACGAACGGTCTAACAC
Organism: Polyploca ridens; assembly: GCA_951394255.1. Taxonomy (NCBI): domain Eukaryota; kingdom Metazoa; phylum Arthropoda; class Insecta; order Lepidoptera; family Drepanidae; genus Polyploca; species Polyploca ridens. The sequence continues at coordinate 17,160,516 of OX596249.1, read as the reverse complement.
TACAGTTACCGACGGTTAAACTCAGTATCAATCTGGTGTCCAACTACGCAGTCGTGTTGATCACGCTCTACCTTATCATCGGTTACGTTAACGTCATTATGAAGGGTGGAGTTGGGAAAAACGGCTCCACGGTCGCAGTAAGATATTGATGTGTTTAAGCATTGTGCCGTATGAACACTAACAACTGCTGCACAATTTAATGTACTAATGAAGTTCCACTGCGCTGCGCTCACGCCTCGAATACTCCCTCGAGGATAGCTAGTGATGAGATATGCTCGTTAATTGCAGTCGAAGGCCATTTGTCTCACGTTGCCCATGTGTTCTGTAGTGTTGTGCTGTATTCATACATCTTGTCTATCAAACTCCATGGGAGTTTTTACTCATTACATGGCAGCTTTTACGCTTCATTTGTTTGCATGATTACGTTTCGATATACGCTTTCCATTGCATGGTGATATAATTTAGACTATACGAAAAACCTTAGTGCCTAAATCAGAATGTACCTTTTATATTTCAACTATAACAAAGATTTTGGTAGATTTTGCTGAAAATTTGAGTACCCTTGCATGTTTGCATGGTCGAATCCTTAAAGACCGTGGTACACCGTGTAGTCCCCCCCCTCAGGGCACCAGTATCCTGTCGCCGGTGATCCCGTTCTCGCTGGTGGTAGTGCCGGCGTTCATAATCTTCCAGAAGAGCGAGTCGCACGTCTACGAGAACCATCCCGCGCTCTACATCCTCGCGTTTGGAATGGTGGCCGCTAAGGTCACTAATCGATTAGTGGTGAGTTGGTATTTAATTTAAAGGCTCAAAGATTTAGTTTCTCCGTATTCTCATTTGTCAACTAAAGCCTTAATAAGTGTAAGTAATCTCTTTCTCTCTTTTAAGTCTGTTGAAGTCGATTGCTAATGAGCATTTAACCCTCGTTCATAATTTATGTATTCTGTTCCTTCTTTGGAGATCCTTATTTGGAGAATTTTAAAAACTTATGTTCGAACTGAACAAAATTATTCAATATAAACATGTGCCGTTTCAGGTGGCCCACATGACAAAGAGCGAGATGGACTACTACGACTGGTCGCTCCTGGGCCCGGCGATGCTGTTCCTCAACCAGTACTTCAACAACGCCATCCCGGAGTACTACGTGCTGTGGCTATGCACGGTATGTACATTGTCAACCATTTTCAGGACCAATTCAGAACAGCCTATAAAGGGCAAACGAGCATACTGCCTCTGGTAGTAAGCGGTTACCGTAGCCCAACTCTTCCCCCCTTCCCAATGAGTTTTGGCGACCTTACGCGCAGGAACACAACGTTAATTTATTTGGCTGCAGTATTCTGTAAGGTGATTTCGCAACGCGCGAATGATATCCCTGGTGTTGCAAGCGTCAATAGGCTACGGTGACTGCTTACCATCAGGTGGGACGTTTGCTGGTTTGCTAATTTTTTTTTTTACACACTGTTATCTGATCCCAAACTAAGCAGAGCTTATACTATGGCAACCAGATAACTGATATAATACATATACTACTTTTTGTTTGTAAATACATACTTAATATACATAATTACACCCAGACTCGGGACATACAGACATGTTCATGCACACAAATGCATGTCCTGTGTGGGAATCAAACCCACGACCTGCGGCGCGTAAGGTGAACCTTAACCAACTGCGCCAACTGGCCCGTCAACCGCTCCTTACCTTACTAGTATAAAAAAAGGAGGTACTTCACCAGTCGAGCTGTTTTGAGCGCAACAACGTTATTACTACCTATCATTGGTGTAATTTCATCAGTACTATAAAAACCTATGATTTTTACAGATATGGGTGTGCATAGACCTCGTGCGATACTGCGGTCAGATCTGCCTGGAGATCTGCGAGCATCTCAAGATCCACCTGTTCCGCATCTCGCAGGCCTCCGCGCTGATAAAGCCGGCTCCACACGCGCCGCTCGACAGAAACGGTACGAACACCCGTGTACGCCAGCCACAGCGCGCCAAGAGACATAACTCACAGGCCTAGTCACAGTTTGGGTAAAAGGTCCGTGTTCTAGAACATTCAATGCTCAGGTCAAGATTAAAACATTTGAATTTGGAACCTTTACCAATGATATTAGGTTTATTTTCTAATAACACGATTTATTCTTGATACTTGAGTTTTGATCTCGTTCTATAATACAGGACTAAGTGTTGGTCTACCGCGTAAGAAAATGGTCAAGAAATTGACTCCTCATAATCTAAAATTCTATAATATTTAGACCTCACATGGGTGGCTAATACGTTTATATTCACGTGTTTCGTAAATATGCGGATTTACAGAAAAAAGGAGCCAATGAAGTTCATGAACATTTCTTTACGCGTTAGTACCGCTGTACGGTCTCTTAGCTAATATTCCTTGATTGTTATGTCAGTCGGTGATGTCCTTTTGTGTGCTTATCACTATAGGCCACATATTCACTTCACGTGGTGATATCAATAAAAAGAATCACTCATAAAAAAGCTCAATCCCAAAGAGTTAAAGTCCGTTTTGCACCCAGTTATAAAATTTTGAATGATAAAACTACTCATGAAGCATCTTAGTGATGACACAAAACTGCTTCATGATGCAAAATGGAGTTAAAACCTTTGTTCTTAAATCACACAATCCCCTGTTAATTTAGGTCACTCGGTGAACTTATGATCATCCATCCACACCTCGAGACGAATTATTGTTCAGCGAAAAATAAACTTTTTTATAAAAAATCTTTTAATGATACTGTGAGAAGAACCTATCTTTAAAAAAACATTTTCCCATAAAAGATCTACCTTGCTAGAACGTCAACGAACAGTAATAAGTGCGATAAAGTCTAAAATTGAATGAGCACTATTAAAATTTCCCTGTTATTATCGCACGAATATAAAGTGGAGTTTAAAATGAGAGACGGTATCGTATAATAAACACTAAACAGCAACTAAATAAGGATGGTTTTAAGTCTGACGGTGTCTGTAGTCCGCTAGGCACATTAAGGAAGCAAAGAACCCACCTTTTCAGCTCGTTCAAAATAACTAGAACATATCATGGGAAGTGTGCACAGGATTTGATCGATCTGATTCCACCATCAACTTTGTTCATTGAACCGTAAGGCCCCGGAGACGCCGAAATTGTTCTGCAATTCTTTACTGTAGCTAAAATATGCGACATGTCAACACACTGATGAAAATGTACCCGACGTCGTGTGGTTCTGTGTAAAAATGGGGATGGAGGAATCCGGTTGAATAATTTCAGCGCACACTCCAAAATCCTGTAGTAAGGCAATAGGCAAGCAACCTTTCTCCGATGGTGAAGCCTCGGTGAGTTTCGACTTATATAAAGACTTCTGAGATGATGGCGTAATTTGACTAAAGTCGATCCAAATCTGGCTTTTTAAATATAAGAAACAATAGTGGGGGATTTAAAAATTCAATCCCTTATGTGGTTCATAGTAAAAAAATACATCATAAAGTAGATATAGGTAGCTAAACTTGGTTACAAAATTGGTGGTGGTATATTGGCGGTAGGTAACGCAATGAAATGTTCTTCCCAGGTCGTAGATGCAACATGGTTGGTAGAAACCCCATCGCTGCTTATCGGACCCCAACAGTAGTCGCGCTATAAGTAAATTACCAATCAAATTTATATTTTATTCGCTTGCATTTGAGCTTTTTTTCTTTCACACGAGATTTATGAAGTTTTTAACACGGTCAAAATTTCATTCGTCTCAAATTGGTGTTTGACGCACTGTATTATATTTCAAAGCAGTTTAATACGCGGTAATATTGCACGGGAAATAGTAAAAAATAATATATTGGTGATGTTTAAAAATGAACCTTTTGTTGTTTGCAATAAGATTCATCTGTATAATTTTATTCGATGTTTAGTAATTCCAGTTCCTGTTTTTCATATGTAGTATGGCGATCCAACGTGTTAATGATTGATAATACAGATGAATCTTAACGACAAACAAATAGGGTACATTTTCCAATTATGAAAATACACTATCATTTTTTTAATATTACAGCGTTGTATATGGTTGAAAAGGTGGCTGGTTCTGGGAATAAATAAATAACGATTGTTTTAGATGTGCAACGCTTAGCGGACTGTTGTCACGCAATATACATAGGGAGCTATGACCAGTAAGTGGTAATGGATGATCGCTAGAGGCCAGATATAGACAGTATATCAGGATGTTAAAAAAAAATTCACTTCTCTTCGAAAGTGTCTCTTTTTGAACATTCTGTTTATCAGTTTTTGCGATGCAAGTTTCTTACCCGAGTCTCGACTTTTTCTTTGGTATCTGACATAACTTAGACTGTTTGTTAGTTACTTTTTACTAGTTGACTTTTTCGAAAATATAATTTATTTTTCCTCGTGATTTTTGATTAAAAATAATTACACTATTAAATGTGTGATTAGTTTATATTTATGGTTCTAATAAACTTGTATCTCTGAAACTTGGTTTCATATTGCGTTCTGTATTGAAATTCGCATTCGTGACCTTAATTGACATCGGTTAAAGTTCAATTTTGAATGTGTAGTTGAGACAGTTTATTTCTTTAAATGGCGTTACTGTGACCTGAAATTAATTAGCAATAGATTGTGTAGAGATCTGCGATTTTCAGAGTTTTCAATTACAGAACGCAATTTTATGAAATAAATCTATTTTGACGGTGTGTCACTTCGGATCGCTATGATTGACCTTGTTTTAAGTAGGTACCACCGAATTGGTTTAAATCGTTGTTATTAAACACGATAATAAACATAAAGGAGTCTTATAAATAGGAACTCCCTGTAAATTATTATACTAATATAAAATTAGCATTAAGGTCTCTATGCATCTTCTGTTATACTAACTTCCATTCCATTTTCTACCCAATTGTTACGTTTGTAACGTTGAAAATGGATAGTATCTGGTGTTGGCTGCAACTAACTACAAGACTACCGCACTGTTCTATATCTAAACATATATTTCTTCTTCTAAATGTTAATTATGTATAAAAGGTAGGATAAGTACTAGAAACGCTTGAGCAACTGAGATATCAAAAATAGTTGTACACTAAAAAGTACGGTTGCGAATTCGTTTATTAAAAAAAAAGTATTTCATGTTACAAAAATATGTACCGTAGCAAAGCTAACGTTGTCCTTTAAATATATCATATAACCCTGACAAATAAAAATGTCGGTAGAACAAAGGACACTGCTCAATAGTTGTGTTGTATTTGAATTAGTAGCTTTCATGTAGAGCTATTTATGTAAATATTAATTTAATATCAATGTTATGAACGCAAGCTGGCTGTAACATACTGATGTATTTTTATGTGAAATATAAGCAAATGTACATTTTTGAATACTTGTTTTATTATGTAGAATAAGAATAAAGTTAGCGGTGTAAACCTACCTTTTGTAGTATATTCCTGAAGTAGATGTTTTTGTGGCGTATTTCGAGATTAAAATGGCACTGAAAACACAAATGCATGATTGACAACAATGATTTTCTATTAAAATGCTTTTCTCCGTAGTCATTAAAAAAATATGGTAAAATGATTTAGGATATCGGAAAGGTACTAAGGTTAGTGAAGCTTCTGTATGCTTTTTAATTAATTCGGTTATACGTTATATTATTAACAAATATGTATTTAGTGTTGTGTGTAGCTTTTAATTTCACAAATGTATCGCTTCTGCTTTGTTTTATCTGTTGCTGATTCTGACTCGAAATTAAAATCTTTTCTTTACATCATCATACTAATTAAAATATTTTCTTATCTTTTTTTTTACAAGCTTTTATTTAGTTTGACCTGTCCCGTTGTCTGTAATGGAATTTTGCAAGTTAAATTTGACCCACTTTCCGGTTTCCGATTGAGCAGAATTTTTTTACGAATATGCAAATCGCGTGACAATGCAATATTATGATGACGTGGACCTAATCTGATGATGGAGCAGGAAGGTGGCCATAGGAACTCCGTAATAAAACCACATAACCCCATCGAGTTTGGGCTCGTTTGATTCGTCTTGATGAGTACTTTGTCGCAAGTACAGTCACTCAAAAAAGCTTGTATTAAAAATTATTTTTTTAACATAGAACTTGTTTTAATGTTGCCTTCATTCAAGTCAGAACGCAACTTTATGCATGTCCAAACTAACCCTGTGTGTGCTATCGTTTTACTTCAGCTTATAATTTCTAACTTTTCCGTTTTTTTTATTGACTTGATTGTTTTAATAGTAGAATAGAAGTTTATTTGTGTTTTATTTTTTCGCAGTGACGAGTGATAGCGAGAAATCTGACGCAGAAGACTTTGTACCACTATTGAATAATAATAGTATTAGTTAATTTGCTTTTATCGATTATTTATACATAGCTTAATTAAAATTACACACTATTACTTAAAAATTTAGGACGCCATTGAAATTCAAATTGTGAATTGGCTGCGTTCACTGAGAATAAACAAATTGGATTACAAAACAAACGCAATGTTGTAGTAAAATTATTAATTATAGCATTTTTTGATGCAGTTTTCCCTTCTCATAATACCAATCACATATTAATTAAGTCTTATACGAGGATTATAAGTTAAATTAGTTGGCGAAACTTATCAGGGCAACATTTTCCAATGTTTATTATTTTATTTGTATTGGATAAGTAATGTTCTTTTTATTATTATATCTACCCACAACTTAACTTTTTCCCTAAGAACCTTTTCTAGATTATTGGAAAACTTGGATTATTGAAAAGTCGTTCTTAAGTTACGAAGTGACCAAGGGAAATAGGGATTCATTTTTATATACAGAGTGACTGGTAATTAGTAAGCAATACTTAGACATATGACTGTACTCATGTTAACAAATAGGTATAATATACCTAAGTTAAATAAAAGCTGATGGTGTATTCTTATATGGTACTAAATATTATGGACTCATGTGCTAAGTCAATTAAAAAAAGAAATGTTTCTTTGGGAAAGTTTTTTGTTATCAGGTGTCTAAGTATTGCTTACTACGTTGGCTTAGTCATGCTGAACAACTTTTACTATGGGATCAATGGCGAAATCTCAAAAAAAAAAATATTCTTCATAGTAAATGTCAACCTTGCTCGATCATAATGTATGAAAAGTAATTTTTTTTTTTGAGAATTCATCTTTGGTCCCATAGTAAAAGTTGTTCAGCATGACTAACCCAACATAGGTTTCGAAAATATGCCAACTCGAAATCTCCACCTGTTATACATATAACCCGCCTCCCCTGGAAAAGCCCCTGCTCTTTAAAGGTCCAGCCTCTATGGTGCTCATCCAATTTGTATACTTATTTTAAAAACTAAATACCTATTAGCGCGCATATGTGTATTTAGTAACAGTATCAAATGCGATCGCAAAGTTTCGCCAGCTAATTGAATTTAACCTTACATACATTCTAGTGCACTTTTAATGACATACATGTTACATACTTGCCCATTGTTACCTCGAAGTATTATTGGTTAATTATTTACTTTTTATTTAAAACCATGGATTAAAAATATTAAGTTACTTGCAGAGTGAAAATAGTAAATTTATTTGTAGTACACAGATTATGAAATGAAACAGAAGTTCTGTCAATAACTTGTAATACCTATCTGGTTTTGCAATTCGTTTTTTTTTTTTTGGAATTATCAAAACTCATTCAGTTTAGGCCTAGACTCTACCACATTCGTAACAGACTCCCTCAATCTAATCTATACTGAGTTTCTTGTGGCTTATAGGACCTAGTTTACCTGTTTTATTTACTAATAAATTAAGTACCTACTTTATTTTTTGTGTTTTTAATGACCTACCTATTATACTATTGTATACATTAGCCACAAAAATAATTTATTGCCGTTGATGAAGATACAAGAAAAAGAGTATATTTTAAATTGAACGCTTGATTAATTCCTGAACGCATCCATGATAATGGCGGCTATTATGACGTCACCATGACGCCGCGCATCGTGTTGATGCCCGGTAAAATGTCAGTGTTTGTTTACATAACTTTTCAAACTAGTTGTGGACGTTAAAAGTGGAATAAAAAATAATAATGTTCCCGAGTAGAAGAGCACCGTGCAGGGACGACTACGAAAACCTTGGACGACGAGGTAAGTTACTGAAAAACATAAAAGTTAATTTATTTTAGATTTTACACTCTACATGAAGTAATAATAAAGTTTTATGATAATGATATTATCAGTTTGTAGAGACACTTGATCTATTGTAATACGAACTGAACAACGCATAGTCACGATGCTATTATTGTTTTCGTAATTGTTAAGTAAAACCAACGCGCACAGTTCAGTTTTGAAGGTTATTTTTTTCGCTAGCCGCCATTCTGTATTTTTATTAGGTACTTAAATATGCTTTTAGGATTTCGTGCCTCAGAAAGAAAAAAGGAACCTATATAGGATTATTTTGTTATCTGTCGTATCAGAGAAACTTATATTTTCGGTGTAGGGAAGTAGGGAACCCCCGTATTAAGAGCGCACTTAACTGTCTTTATTAATTCAATGAGTACGTATTAACTATATTAACTAACAAGAATGAGTCAGGTAGGTACTTCCCCACTGTACCTACCTACGTAAGGAAGTACCTATCATGATACACCTTTCTTCACCCAATCGTACAAACGATGAGTTAGTGGGACCGTACATTTAAAAGTGGTACGTACATTACATCATACGTAATTTTATTAGACGCCTAGATAACAACAATTGCCTGCTACTGGCACTACCACTCGCAATTGTTTTATACAAATCTTACGATTAGTTGTTAGGTACATACGTACTATTTAGGTACCTATAAAATTCATTAATTTCCTTATTTTGCTCCAACAAAATAGAACTTATTTACTAGGATACTTGGTGTAGGTACCTGTATAGGTCGAGTTCTCACTATCTCTATAAAAAAGTAAATAAACATTTGTAATGACGAACTCCTATCGGACAGTCAGTCAATGACCTCAATGTTGTTTTCTCAACACGACTGGACTGACCAAGGATTAATTTTTAACCGACTTCAAGAAAGGAGAAGGTTCTCAATTCAGTTGAATGTTTTTTTTTATGTTTGTTACCTCATAACGCCGTCATTTATTAACCAATTTGTTTTTTTTTTTTTTGGAAGGGTACTCTTCCCGTTTGGTGCCATTGTCATCAGATCAGGATTTGATTACTTAGTGTACTTTGAAGTCGGTTTAAGTTGCTTTTATAAAACAGTTTTCAATTATATTCACTTGAATTATAAACTGCTGCTAAAAGTAACTAACTAGGTTTTGGTAAAGAGAAAACGTGACCTTATTAACCCTACTTAGTACTTAGTTAGAAAACGGAATGTTACGATTATGCATTTGTTAATAAAGATGCGTAAACAATTATAACCAGTAGGCATCATATTAATTTGATCAATGAAATCAATAACATTTTATAATCCAGATAGAGGTTGCAGTATGTCTAACAATGATAAGATAATATAATTATACAGCTACCTAACTCTGGTTTAAGTTTACGTCGCGAGACTCGAGATGGCGTTACTTGTTTCAATATTTCCGTACTGCCATTCGGAAACTATTGTGATGAAAGCATAACAAGGTGGTCACAGGCTATGGGTTTCCCACCTGTGACAAACTTCCTAGGTATGGATGGAGTAGGTAGGATATCTGGTTTCCATAGGATAATCTCTATTTAGTTTGCGATCAGATGGCGTGTGTAATGACCCAAGATACGATTTACTATCTATCTCTAAAGACGATCTTCCTTAAAAATATATTTTTGCATCGAGTAGATACCTACTTTAAAATGTAACATACGGGTTCTCAATTAAATACACCCAGTGCAAATATCCAATGCGTTATTTATGAGACACGATAGCTTATCTCGCAGATGCAGTTCCGAAGAGATTGCGAAAGTTTGGCCTCGGCCCGATCTTCAGATGCACACACCACATGATGCGGTGTATTCAGCACTACACGCTAACCTGGACCAGATTATGTAAGTACTTTGACCCATATTTGAATAAGTTTTTCTATACTTTATTATAATTTTAACTTAGAGCAACTTTTTGGTATGTCTGTATATGGGCTTTGGGGTCCCAAAGTGATCTAGACCCAGTTTTCATTAATAGGAAAAACAACTAGAGTGAATTATTTCAATCACAATTTACTCAATACAGGTCGTTGTTTTGTCAGCAACGAGCGACTCAGGATCGATAATACAAATGATACTGGTGCTAAAAAAATATAATATTTTTTTTTTATAATAATAAAAAAAAATGGAAAATCATGTAATAAGTTAAAGTGTACAGGTAATACTCTACGAGAGTGTGAGGTATTTAAGGGGTGCCGACGGCGGCTTGCGCCTACCACACGTTGCGGTAATGTTAGTTCAAATTGAATAAGGTTTTTCTCACTGTATTTACAGTATTTAATGGAATTAAGGCCATTTTTGGAAAATGTATTTTTTGTACTACCGCCCTGGGTCGCTCGTCGCCGACCAAAAAAACATCCTATATATTATTACCAAGTTTACTATGTTATGCATCTAAGTAGGTAGATACTTTCGCTTGACTGGAGAGCCTACTGAAAAATGCAGATTGAAAGACTTAATTTCCCGCAGTATAGGGTCAGGATTACGAAACAATAGTTTCCTTAAAAACATACAAACCGATCGTTACTACACAGTTCGTTTCATGGCCTAAAAGATCGCTGTACAAAACCATGTCATTGTAATGTTAATTAATCAAACAGGGGAGCTCACGTTTTCAAAAGGTGTTGTAGAATTTATAGGTTATCTTTCAATTTATTCGAAGGGCCGATTGTGGTAGGAAGGCATAATTAATCATTTGTGTATTGTTAGGTTGTTAATTGATACATCTACTATTGAAACTGTAGGTGCCTATTTAATTGAGAACTTCAACAACTAAACTACTTCTTACTGTAGTTTGACGTCAATTTTCGAAATCCACCGGCTCCTGTCAATAAACAAATTGGCTCAGATGTCCGTTGAGAATTGAAATAAGCCCTAGTTAAATCATTAAACGTCAATTTCGTATCAAACTGTCGGTGTATCCAGCTGTATTAAATACAGGCGGATTTATTCCCGGTGGCGCTAACTGTCAGATCATATGACGTCACGTCAGTGCTGTCCGGCAGCTGGCCAATGTTGACAATGCCCGCGGCACAGGAAGCTTTTAGCGCTGTGATTGTTGAGCTATTACTTCGGTAATTTTATTGTGGTGGTTTAAAGTTACCTTATTTTTTAAAATATTTGGCTTTTATACTTTTATAAAAGTTGCTTTAGTAATGCGGAAATTATATTTCTCATCTAATTCTATACGTCATTAGTCCTACGGCGATTTAGCACTTGGATTTCGACCCGAAATTCTCGTGGAACGTGTGGCGACCGAATATGTTCAATCAATGGGCCAGTTGGGGCAGTTGGTTAAGGTTCACCTTACGCGCCGCAGGTCATGGGTACGATTCCCACACAGGACATGCATTTGTGTGCATGAACATGTCTGTATGTCCTGAGTCTGGGTGTAATTGCTGAGTTTCTTGCCGGAGTCTTCTCAGTTTAAGTGTATCCGAACCGGTGGTAAATTCAACTGTATGTACCAATGTAACGTTCATAAGTGCCTTACAGGGCCTAAACTGAATAAATGACTTTTTGATTTTGAATTATGTATATTAAGTATGTATTCACAAACAAAAAGTAGTATATGTATTATATCAGTTATCTGGTTTCCATAGTACAAGCTCTGCTTAGTTTGGGATCAGATGACCGTGGTTGATGAATGTCCCAGGAATGGGTATTGCCAACATATAGCAGCTACAAATACTGCCTACCTATATCTTTTTATATATATTTACTTAGGTATATACTATAGGTAGGAATATAAAATGGCGTGTGTCGTACAGCTATCAGTCATGTCATGTCGCAGTAGGAAGGGCTCGCTAACACCGTAAAGTCTGTAATCACCGCGTTCGCCGCGTTACATTAATTAACACTGAAACCTTCCCACCATATTTGTGTCTGAAGTGTTTACTAACATGCCCTTTATTGTATCATTCTGTGTTATTGAAAGGTTAGAATTTATAATATAACACTATAATGTAAAATAGACTTTGAAATAGATACCCGAAGGTAGGATATCAAGACAAAACATTTGGTCCTGCGAGCCGCCGACGTAAAAATTCTGAAATATATCTTAGAATACTCGTGAAATTCATTTGACGTATAAATGCTATATGAACATACATCTTATTAACTATAGATACCGCGTAAAGTGTTTTGTGGGTGGCCTTTTAAAATCCATAATAAAAATGTCGGCCCCACGTTGGGCGCCAACCCGTCCTTGATATTCACTGACATTTAATAAAAATATGAAGTAAACTTTGGTTTTATTGTACACTATTGTACCTCAGCAAGGAGGACAGTTGTTAATGTTACATAATAAATGAAGTGTTTACACTTTTTTTTATTTTTTTTTACTAATAACTGAGTAAAGAGGAGTAGGAGGCGTGCGTGACGTCATTATGATATGTAGGGTCTGAATCTAGAACATTATCAGTCTAAGTCTTCATATCGAATAGCGTTTACATAAAATATAAATAGACTTAAGTAGGACTACATTATGATAAAGTTTATAAACCCCAAAAAGGTTCTAACTAAAATGGTCAAACTAATAGGTACATAGGTACATAATGGAAACTGACAAAGTACTTTATTGCGTTAATCCCATGCAGTTACTTACAAACTTTGTCAAAATTGGAATTACAAAAATTTATTACTGCAAAAATTCTAACGTATTAAAATAATGTGCCGAAAATAACATATTTGTGGCATAAAACTGATGCTGAAACACGCGATCCTTTTTCGTGTAAAATTGTGCGTGTCACATGAATTTAATTTATGAAGTGTCTCATTTATGCTACAACCGGTATGCATATAATGTATATGTAAATGAGTAGGATTACGTCCCGTGGCGTTGTTTGCAGCATAATGTATTAATATTGCCGATCGAGGATGCGTTTTATTATTTTTCCAATAGTATGCTTCGCTATATGAAATTACATTTAAATATGAGGATGTCGTCACAGCATTGTCATTAATTTCTTTATCCTTTATTTTTACTGCTCAATGATATTTATTTCAATGACATGCCGCAATTGAAATAAATACCGTATCGCCAAAGATTTTCATATGGCAACGTGCCTCTACCCAGATGGATAGTCCGCCTTACTAAAGCATGACATTTAATATCACTCCGCTTGAGGGGCTCCTGAGCAAATCGCTCTCAGTTCGTATTGCGCACGGCTGTCATCGCGTCATACTCGCTGTACTGATTACATAAAAAATGTCAACTTGCGTATTAAAATACTGTCACAACACTTATAAAAACCAAGGAAAAACTAAAAAACTAACCTTCCATGTGTAAGTATTGCGATTTCGTCACTTTTAATTACCTAAACTTATTACTTTTAAATACTGTCAATTATGGCTTGTTTATTTCGTGTTCCCATAGAGACGACTATCCTTCTGGACGTTTTAAATTCTTTGCGTATCGCCTCTATTTGTGTCTTCATTTTTTCCTAATATAAAAACAAACAGACAAATTCAAAAATAACCTTTTAACGTTGGACTAGTGTTAAAAATAGTATTTTAATAACCAAATGAGGTAATTTAAAGCCGCTCCCTGGGGTCTGCAGCCAGTTTTCGTGAACCACCGACAGTCGACGTTAATTTACATTCTAGCTAATTGAATGTGATTCCACACATGGTTGGACTTAATTAATTACTGCTGCTAGTAACGAAATGTATTCGCATAAAATACGTAATTATGTTGAATCATAATAATATGTATGTTCGCTAGCTCTTCGTGGGATGAAAATCTTGAAAATAGCTATCTTATCGTTTAAAATAGCGCCAAGAACCAACCATGTTTTTTTCCGGCAGCACTTGAGAGGCAGTTCCTTCTAGGCTTTGTGTACTTATCACTTACTTTGTGTACTTATCATTGTTTGTGTACTTATCACTTACTTTGTGTACTTATGACTTACTTTGTGAACTTATCACTTACTTTGTCTACTTACCCCCTTCGACCACACTTCATTTACTATGTTAGATTCAGATTCAGACCTTTAGTAAATAGAAGCAAAATGACTACCCACCACATTATAGCTATAAGATTTTTATCCGTCTCCAAGATCGTTATCCAGACAGCTCATTCCCAGTAAACACCTTTATGATCCAGTAGCGCATTACCTAGCCTTCTGTCCATCACGTTAAAATGAATCAGTGCGAAAATCGGCGTTTGACGCGATCCGGAAGCGGTCGACTGCCGGTGCCAAGCCCACTGCGCCCTACCTAAACGAAACTATGCCGTCATTTTATTTGCTACTGTTTATAAATCTTATGTCTTATTTCAAAGGGTTTTTTTTGTTGTTTATACTATACTATACTATACTATATTATATTAATATTATGAAGAGGTACAGTAGTACCCAACTCATAAGGCGCGTCGTGAATCTTCGTTCGCACAGAAAAGAAAGTATGGCCCCGAAGATTAACGAAAGAATGCTTAAAACTTACAATCAACCTTGGATCACTACTATAAGGTTCATAATACATTGCAGCTGTTAGTTCCGTCTCACTCGCAAGTCACACCCATCCGCACGGCGCGCGCTAACATGGCGGCAGCTGCCGACCAATAGCATTTACCGCGCTTTGAAAATGTATCTTCTGCGCAGGTACATCGGTAAGCCATATCAGGTGGGTACACTACTACTGTACAGTTAGGATTTAGGAGGAGAATCTAAGAAAGGTAGAGCGTAGCGTTTATTCGCTCAAAGAGCAGCAGCTGTTAGAGTTTATACCATCACGTTTCAGCAAATAACTCCTATATTCGGATACGCTTGTGAAATCTAGTTTGGGATATAAATCCTTCGACATTTCGTTCAGTCAACACTAATTTGCTTCGCTGGCCTTTGGCAGTTAATTGAATATCAAACTAAATGGAAACTATAACATTTTGTACACATGTTACGTAATGAAAATTACGTTCACAGCAGGTTACAATTTTATATTTTTAGACTTGCGTACCTCGATTGCTTTTTAACCAATAAATAGGTTTTTTTTTTAATTTATTTTTTTACTGTTTATAGTCCTGTGTTTGACCGCAATCTCACCATGGTAAGTGATGATGCGGCCGAAGGTGGTAAGCACACAAAGCCTAGAAGGAACTGGCTCTCAAGTGCAGCTATCGGAACACACCGAAAGAATGCTTGGCGACAGATTTTCAACTTGAGGGTGGTAGCCAGCCAGGCGAGTACTACAAAGTACCCTACCACCGTGCTATGGTTTCCTCACGATGTTTTCCTTCACCGAAAGCTCAAGCCCATTTTAGGATTCGAACCCGGGACCTTCGTCTCGGTATTCGACGTCACTACCAATGAGCTATCATCGCCTTAAAACAAAACAGAAGATTATAAATACAACTGCTTTATTTGTAGACTTAGATCCAATATAGATAGATACTCAGTTCCCGGCTCGCACGTGTACCTCTCTTTACACCGGAGCTGCGGAGTTTACGATATAATGATACAGATATAACAGTGTGTATTTCCTTTGATTCTAAACCAAGAAGAGCTATGGGACCCAAGTAACTGATTAAAGTAATTGTAAACACGTGAATTTACCGGCGTTCTCGGGATGAAAGTAACCTATCACACTCCGGGACAATTTTACCTATTAGTAAAAGTAATTTTGAATCGGATCAGTAATTCCGGAGATTACCCTCTACATCCAAACTTACAAACTTCAGCTCTTTATAATATGCTCACAAATGTTTGTCTTGGAATGGCATCAAACCCACGATCTATGGCGTGACAGTCAACGCCATCCGGCCTGTCAAAGCTGTCGAACAAGAAGCCTATAGGTGCGTTCGAATTGGGGTACGATAGCAAAAATAACAGTCAAAATTGCTAAAAACGATCACATGTGGCGTTCGATTTGGAATGTTGTGGGCGAAATTGTCGTTTTGAACTGTTTTCGTTCACCGTTCGTATTGCTTGGAAACAGTTAAAAACGACATCGTGAACTGCACATTTTGACCCACCTCCGAGGCAGGGTCGTTTGTGATCATATTTTGACATCTTTGAATGTGACAGATAAGTTTTAGCTGATAATTGAAACGGGAAGCGAAAATTTTATTTTTTATATTAAAATTTGATAGAAACTAACAGGCAAGAGAAAAAATTGACAGATTAACTTTGTTTATATAATAACTGAAGGAAAAAAGGTAGGTTGAGACAAGTGACAAGCAGGTGATGAGCATTCAAATGTCATTTCAGTATCTAATCGTTCGATTTGGAAAAAATCGTTAGTGGCAAAAGTTGCAAAATTGTTGAAATTTTCCAATTCGAACGCATGAACAAAAATGCCCATTTTGTAACTGTTAAAAACGACATCACTCCAATTCGAACGCACCTTGAAATTGAAATTTAGCCTTTTACTCCCGTGACAGCTGTCGATTATTGTACCACCATCACATTTATATCGTACGATTTGTTTGCAATATCGATTATTTTAAAGTCGAGGACGTACTCTGCCCTTGAAACGTCAATGTGTTTATTGGTTTCCTATTTCCGTTTGACAGCGGGTAATAGCATTGTTGCTTCTGTATAGAGTGCTCAATGATATTCGCCATGATATCCCTGCAAGCGATGTATCGGATTAAATCGATATTAATGTATCGGTTACAAGCTTTGTTTCCGATATGTGTATATCGAATGTCGAGTCAACATCGTTATCGAGCTCTTTGATTTTTTTTGTTGTTTTATTCTTCATATTTACTTGAATCAAAGAACAAATTCTAAGCAATCAGATGTAGAGTAAATAAGTTCTTAGTAAAGATAATTTCGCTATGAAAATCAGGTACCTACTGTTATTATTTTGCACCGTATAAAGGCAAGTTGTACAACGAATAAATATCTTATGAATACTGGATACGATTGCTTTTTGAATTTTGTAAATACGAGGCCGACCAGAACTAATAATAATATTTTCGTGCAGTCGCGGGCACCTGCTGAATATTTCATGCGATACCAATGCGTAGAGAATGTTATTGTTAACTGCTTATCTACGAGAACAATCATGAAAATATTTTACGTTGAATTTATTATCCTTTTTTGATCCCTTACTCCGTGTAAAATTAACCCATTTCATAATTCTATGTACCTAAAAACATTGTTTCTTTTTGCCTATTTTTGAGATAAAAATATAAATTTCTCTGTTGAAGGTAATAAAGTATCACTCTTAGCTAACAAAAAAAATTAAAAAATTGCTAATATAAGACTATATTAGCAATCAATCGGTTTCAGTTAGCATTTCTAGTAGATAGTGATGCAATTCTAGCTTCTGTTTTATTGTTTATAGAACTTGGTTGATTACCTCTGTTGTGCTTGTAAATAACTCACATAGTCAATAAAATTACACGTTTCTTTGAATTATTAAAATGGATTGTTTCAAAACATTTTAAATATTTGTTCTTTATTTAATGAAAGAATTAAAAGATTGTTAAAAAAACACGGAAATGTTAGGCGGTTAACACACTGCTGCATGTTGCGTGTCAGCGCACCTACGCACTGCGGGAGTGCAGATCTGCATCATCGTGCGGGTTTTTTACGCACTCACGCGCGTAGTTGCGTTTAGTGGATTCACGGCGGCTCTGACTCATTCCATCCAAAATCACGCACGCACGGCACTACGAAACTCGGTGTGCCATACCTTGCGTTTCGCCCCGCAAACACGCGTGTGCGCGAGTTTCTCCGCATGCAGGCGCGTGATCTGTATGAAAGCGCGTGGATGCATTTTCTGTGTTGGACTGTGCGTTTTTTCTAAATAAACGGAGATACTTACAAGCAACGTTAAAACACGCATTCACGCGTTACGTTGGTGCGTGACAGTGTGTTAACCGCCTTACTTAAGTTATAACTTGCAAAATTTTATCGAAATGGATCCACTTTTGATGGTATTTTTATAGGGATAAAAATTTAATTTCCGCTATAAATTTTTCAGTCCACCACGTGTCATTTATTTCTGGCCACTATCACAGAAACTGCTTAATTATTTGTAGCTCCAATGAAATTCACACAATCTATCGTAAAATTTTACTATGCGCATTTTATATTAACTTTCGAATTTTAAAGTATAAACTTGAATGTGTCAAGTAATACATAAAAATCAATGTTCGTCTGTTTGTAACGTACGCGTTTCTACTATATACTTTGCATCCGATTTCGAACGCATTAGCGCATTATCATTTATTTATTTAACATATTAAAAAGTTGTATCTTCAAATGGTATCAAATAAAAATAATTAAATTTGCATAATCTGCAGCTAGTTATATAATAAAACACAAAACGATGGAAAGGTCAAATTGCAAAAGTGAAGATTTTACTTTATATTTTAAAACTATCTGTCCCCCGCGGTTTCACCCGCGTTCCCGGGATAAAAAGTAGCCTTCCTTCCCCACACCATAGGCTATCTGCGTGCCTTAGGCGTAACAAACAAACACATAAACTCACTTTCGCATTTATAATAGTTAGGGTGGTATGATAAAATTATGAAAGAAAAGACTGAGTACCGAAAAAGTTAATCTAATTAAGTTAATATATGAAATGAAAATTACATAAATCCTGAAAATGATTTACAGAGTTTCTTGCCGCAGTCTTCTCAGTCTGTGTGTATTACGAACCGGTGGTGGTAGAGTCAATGTAACGTTCATAAGTGCCTGGTTCTAAACTGAACAAATGAAAAATATGCACAAATTGCACCGACCACAAATGAAAAGCAGGCGAACACAAGCGGACTTAACCATGATTTTCTTTTTATTTATTTTTTATGGATTTACGGTCATATCTTTGAAGTCCTAAAATATTTTCAATTAATACTTGTCCAATCCTATACAAAAAAAATAGATTATAAACAGAATGTCCCATATGTTTTTATCCACTACAAATAAGTTTTTACCTCTCCTATAATAAAGTAATAATAGGACAGTCCGCTTATGTTCCTAAAAAGATCAATTAACGAGTAGGTATTATACAACAATCAGATATATATAAAAGGTCAATCGTATTAAAATTAATAAGTCCCAAGCTTAAATAGAACTAGTCAGACAGGTGTTGAGATAACTGATAAAAGCTCAGGTTGTAACCGGCGGCAGTGCGCGCCCACCTCGCGAGCCGGCCGCCCGGCCGCCCGTCCGCCCGTCCGCCCGCCCAACACGGGAACTTACGTACGAGTACCGAGTACATATCGCAAAACGTATCTATTTATCATTGTTTTATAATTAAAAAGTGCTTTTATAAATAATTGGTAAGACTATTCATGGTTACGAAGTTTTGAAGTTGTCTAAAGCGTTTTGTTATTAGAAAAAAACTAAGTAGCAAGTACATACATACATACGTAAGTACTGAGGATGTAACAAATTTATGTGTTATGTAAAAGTTTTCTTATCAACAGTGTGTTAAAATATTTTGGTCATAGCCAATTAATAATTGACTTTAATTGAATACTTGTTCAGTCAATTTAATAGTGCTATTGACATAATAAGAGTAATTACCGCCCAGACCAAGTCGGAAAGCGTCCCATAATATTATTGTCTGCACGTAGCTGCTCTCCGCTTCTAGAAATAATATTTGCTAAATTTCATAGCATAGTTTCCCCGACGTTTGGGTAAGCTCTTTAATTTATTTAAGACAATAAAACTCATAGAATATTTATTTTATAAAAAACATATAAAAACAAGTTACCTACACATACATTGATACGATCTTGTGTCCTTTAATAAACAATGCAAAATATACTATAATACAGGGTGTTGTTTTGGTCGGCGACAAGCGACCCAGGAGCGGTATTACATAATATATATTCCCCAAAAATGGAATTAATTCCATTAAATACTGTAAATATGTTGAGAAATACCTTATTCAATTTGAAATAAAATTACCGCAAAGTATGGTTACTAGGCACGTGCACAGACCAGAGCTAGGCGCAAGCCGCCATCGCCCCACCCCTTTACTCCCTCGCACTCCCGTTGAGTATTACGTCTACACTTTAGCTTATTACATGATTTTCAAAAAAAAAAATTAAAAAATTTTATTAATAAAAAAAAAAAAAGTATTTTTTTTATATTTTTTTTTAGCACCAGTATCATTTGTTTTATCGACCCTGAGTCGCTCGTCGCTGACCAAAACAACGACCTGTATAAGATTTAAGTAAGCCATAGAAAAAAAAAACAATAATTCACACTATCCAACATATAATTTAGAAAATATGATACATATTTATGAGAATAACGAAATATGTTCTTTTTTGATAATGCGCTATGATACTTAACGCTTCTTTTTTTAATATTTTCAATATTCGTTCGGAATCGGATGCAAAGTATATAGTAGAAACGCGTACGTTACAAACAGACAAACATTGATATTTATGTATTAGACACATACAAGTTTATACTTTAAAATTCGAAAGTTAATATAAAATGCGCATACTAAAATTTTACGATACATTGTGTGAATTTCATTGGAGCTACAAATAATAAAACAGTTTCTGTGATAGTGGCCAGAAATAAATGACACGTGGTGCACTGAACAATTTATAGCGGGAATTGGTTTGATGCGGAAGGTGGAAGGCTGTAGTGCATACATTTTTAAATTCAACTAGTGAATGTCTTCTATCCTACTTCCTCCTTATCTTTCAACGAATAATTCTTGTATTGTATAAATAATCTGAATTTCGGAAACGGCTCCAACGATTTTCATGAAATTTAGTATGCAAGGGGTTTCGGGGGCGATACATCGATCTAACTAGGTTTCATTTTTAGAAAACGTCGTTTTGTCCGTGTTTTCAGACAATGAAAAACTGCTACAATATCATTAGAATACGAAGGTCTACAATCTTATAATACTCAGGTGGGAAATCGGGCGGTCCCGAAACCAGAAGACCCCGGTATGTTTTTTATCACTCAGCTACGGATTTAATTCATTTTGGCACGTAGATCATACATACCCTGGAATCACGAGGATAATGAGATCCACGGGTCAAGCCGCGAACGGATAATAGTTCTAATGCATGTAGTTCACAAGATCATGTAAACTATGCGTGACTATTTTTATGTAGGTCTATAAATTACCGCTGGTCTCTGGTCTGGTCATGTCTGTAAAAATCTATTGTTAGTAACTCACCCGTAGTAACTCAAAACTGAAATTTATCTCCAAGCAATTTTCATTGTTAATTGTACGAGTATAATTAGATTGCGTTTTCATAGCGTTCAAGATATAACTCGCAAAAACATTTTTTTCCCTAATTCGAAGCCGTTTCTTAAATCTGTAATGATAAGAAAATATTTACTTGGCGTCCTCAAGTTTTCGGTTACGACGATTTATTTGCCTTAATCGAAAGAAAAACTGAAAAATATGATTGATGGGAACATGTAGCTACTCAATAATGTCCTCGATTATATAATATGTCGATGAAAGTGTAAATCCTCGAGAAGGAGCGGAGTCACGTAGCGCAATATAGAGGGATGCATTCAATAACGATCAGAGCCACAGATCTACAAATATACTGTATAATTGTATTGTTTTACTAATTGGCTCGTGTTGTGTTTGACAAAAAAAACATTTAATTTAACGACTTTTTAATTCAATGGTCAACTGTCAATTTTACTTGTATTATTTTTTGCAAAAGTCATAAAGATTTTGAGCAAAAAAATAATGTCATATAACTTGCTATTGTATACTGTGTATACTATATTGCTTACTGTGTATTGACAAAATCACGACTCGCAACGTATATTATTAACTAGCTGCCCCCGCGGTATCACCCGTGTTCCCGGTATAAAAAGTAACCTATGTCTTTCTCCATACCATAGGCTATCTGCATGCCAAATTTCATGATGATCCGTAGAGTAGTTGAGGCGTGAAGGCGCAACAAACAAACAAACTCACTTTCGCATTTATAATATTATATATACTAGCTGTCACCTGCGGTTTCACCCGCGTTCCCGGGATAATAAGTAGCCTATCCTTCTCCATACCATAGGCTATGTGCATGCCTTTCATTATGATTCTTTAGTTGAGGCGTGAAGGCGTAACAAACAAATAAACTCAATTACGCATAGTATTATAGTTAGGATTAGGATAGGATAGGATAGTTAGGATAATATCTGTAATATTTTTCATCCATTGAGCGTATTGATAAATCTTTCAACTTTTCGACATGCATTGTTGAAAGTATGGATTTTCACTCAAGTCTATGGTGGGAACGCGAGAGTCGCATTACTCCGATCCAAACCTTTGAGAATATTCAATCAGTACGTACATAGTTGCTGCTCGAATTCTCTCAGGCGTGTGCTCGCGTTAAGGTTAATATTAATTAATGCTAAGTCTAGTATTTATTTAATTAGGACAACCAGTAGTTGTTACATTAAAATAATCTTAAAACTAGATAAAATTGAAAATGAGATAAATGTACAACTTTTTAAGGTGTCACAACATTCGTTATACATTTTGGTAACATAAAAAAAAGTATTTCAAATGGCTGGAAACACAAACTAAAAAACAAGATAAAATAAAAAGTCCAAAATTTAACGAATCACACATAAGACAGAGAACATAAAAACATTTATGTTTAAAGCATAAATACTAGTCCTGTCTGCTATTTAGCTATTATAGCTTTATCTACTGCATACAATCATAAGTCTTTTTAACCGACTTAAAAAAAAGGAGGAGGTTCTCAATTCGGTTGTATTTTTTTTATGTTTGTTACCTCATAACTTCGTCATTTATTAGCCGATTTGGATATTTGAAAGGGTACACTTCCCGTTTGGTCCCATTGTCATCAGATCAGGATTTGATTACTTCTTAGTGTACTTTGAAGTCGGTTTAAGTTTTTTTGTAAAACAGTTCAAATAAGTACTACCAACCAAGAACCAATTCATTTATATTAAATCGAACGTTAGTTCTAATTATAAAATATTCATAGCACTAGATATCTACTTGGGAATCTTTTGTTTCATATTTCCCAGATGTTTGCGTTAAACTGAGACATTGCACGTTTCTTTTGTGCTGCGACGGAGACTTCGTTGGAACCCTTTCCTTGGCATTTAGTTATGTAAACTGTATCTAGTCTTTATTCCTTCTGAAGTAGTGCTTTAATTACAAGAGTTGATGGCTACAATTTAAGTCCCGTCTCCCTAGGGCTAACCCCTTAAGAGGAAATGCTGGTGGCGTTTGTCCCATACAAACGTAATCCTCAGTTTCCTCTCTGGATAATGACACTAGAGAAATGATACACTCGTATCATTTCTCTAGTGTCATTATCAGTATGTATATCAGTATGTCCCTCGGTTGTGTTTTTCTCCGTTAATTAATTATTATAAGAATTAGGAGCTTTCTAAAATTACAAAAACTTACCATTTTAACGCCCTTATGATTATTAACGCCAAAGCTTATGATTCTTGTTTTCTTTTTAAATCGATCCAGTTTTATAGGAATAGGCGATTTCGTCTAATTTAAATAGGTATAATCGGTCCAAACTGTAGTTGTCTCTATCGCCCTCGAACGGGATAGCTCAGGCACAGCGCGACAGCAATAGATATGTTAAAAACCTATTTTTCAAATGTCTTGCAGCCATCCTTTCCTCTTAACAAACCTTAAGTAAAACGTACGAATTTGGTGACTTGTTACAAGTGTACCTAAACAAATTAACAAGCATGTATATACAAAGCTGGCTAAGTTCTTCTTTGTCCTCTCTGACCCTGACCGTTTAATGAAGCTCGGGATCCATCCCCGGCGAAGTTAAATTGTCTTTTGGACCGCAATTTCATTTTGAGGAAAAACTGGAACTAAGTCCATTTTAGGACGTCCTTATGTTTGACGACTCATAAATATGAGTATGTAGTACTGCCTGTCAATGTTTATGTAAGTACTGCTTCTTCATAAAACAAGTTTTTTGTTAAAAATGTCATTTTTAATACAAGCTTTATTTGAGTGACTGTACTTGCGACAAAATAATCATCAAGACGAATCAAACGATCCCAAACTCGATGGGCTTATGTGGTTTTATTACGGAGTTCCTATGGCCATCTTCTAGCTCCATCATCAGATCAGCTCCACGTCATCATAATATTGCATTGTCACGCGATTTGCATATATGTGCAAAATTTCAGCTCAATCGGAAACCGGAAAGTGGGTCAAATTTAACTTGCAAAATTCCATTACAGACAATGGGACAGGTGAAACTATAAATAAAAGCTTGTAATAATTATAGTGCGCATGTTTCTCTTAATTTTGATATTTTTGCAAGCTTTTTATTCACATGCAATGTATGTATTTTCGGGTCAAATCTTGCAAGTCGAATTTCACCCACTTCCAGTGGTCGGATTGATTTGATATTTGGTGTAAATTTGTATATTAGAAGACAATGCAAGTACAGTCAACAAAAAAAGCTTGTATTAAAAATTTAATTTATAACAAAAACTTATTTGCTGTACTATAACAAATTCAAAGAACGGAAATTAAAAATTAATAAGCTCTCATGGTATTTGTCTTATATGTATATCTACTATTATATCTGGAGGATACAATTTTCCCATTAATTAAATATATTTGAAGCAACAATTTTATAAATTTTGAGATCTCGAAAACTGCTTTATCGATTTCGATGAAATTTGCTACATATGGGTGAATTTTTTGGGGAAAAAACACGATTTACCTAGGTCTCATCTCTGGGAATAACGCGAACTACTGCTTATAAAAACAAAACTATCGCAATTCAATAGACAAGCATTCAAATCTATATTTAATGAAATGCAAATCACATCAACCGTCCCATCAAAATTGCAATCTGTTCCAAAACAGTAGTTTGACAATTAGCAATGTCATCCGGGCAGCAAGCCCCCGGGCGTGCCGGGTGGCCCGGGCCACCTGGCCGGTTGGCGAGTCTCCAGGATATCCGTTACTTGCACTCTATCTACAAATGTGTAACAGGATATGGGGTCATGTTATAGTAATGGTTTCTAACGCTATGTTTAAATGGTTTGGAGTAGATAACAGTGTTTTAGCTACATGGCTCTTATTTATACTAATTAGCTTAGATAGAAATTTTGCACGATTGTAGATAATTAGATCCCACCAAAAATATAAATGTGAAAATGGGAATTTAAGGCGATGATAGCTCAGTGGTAGTGACGTCGGATACCGAGACGAAGGTCCCGGGTTCGAATCCTACAACGAGCTTGAGCTTTCGGTGAAGGAAAACATCGTGAGGAAACCATAGCACGGTGGTAGGATACTTTGTAGTACCCGCCTGGCTGGCTACCACCCTCAAGTTGAAAATCTGTCGCCAAGCACTTATCGGTGTGTTCCGACAGCTGCACTTGAGAGCCAGTTCATTCTAGGCTTTGTGTGCTTACCACCTTCGGCCGCATCATTACTTACCATGGTGAGATCGCGGTCAAACACAAGGCCTATAAATAGTAAAAAAAAAAAAAAAAAAATGTGAGCCAAGTTCACTATTATGCTTATTATGGTGTAGTTGTCAACTTCACCGACAAAAGACTTGAGATCTAAATGGGTGCCAAGTTCTATTGACAACCCTGAAATTGATTTATAAGAACGTATAACATTATTACGTAAATTTCTATTTCTTGTTTTGTTTTCTGCTACAACAATGTTAGCTATTTAAAAATATGCCTTTTTAAAATTGAGTAGACAAACTAATTACACAATTTTGTGTGTTTATGTTAAATAGTTTTTGAGTTATGAAGGGTTCAAAAGTGGCTCCAAATGGTTCGTGTAATATTACTTACACACGGTGCTGCTCGCCAGTTCTCTTTTCACTTGGCTTGACACGCTACCGCGTGTCTGGATTCTGTGTAGTAATGTCCGTATGCACAAAATTCTTCAACGCAGCGGTTTCAGTCTCCGTGTTGATATCTATTAGTAACTTTTGAACTTTATGGTGGTATTAGAGAATACGTAGTAATATTATTTACTCTGTGGTTAAAGTATTAGAAGGAAAAACATAGATCCTGTCCAAAACTGCCATACATGCATACCCTCAAGTTGAAAATCTCACTGCCGCCATGCTATATCAGTTCTTCATAAACTTATTTCAGCAGCTGCACTAGAAAACCAGATCGCTTCTAGACTTTGTGTGCGTACCACCGTTGACCTACTCATAATGTTGTTTTTAATACCACGAAGCCATTAGCTACTTTAGCCTAATTATAAAATCGACGTAACCTGGGGACGCGGATAAATAGTAATTAAATCTAATAAGGTTTCTCGTTTAATAAGGTATTTTTCTCAACGGACACAGCTTTCCTAGAAATGATTTTAGTTGCGAATATAAAAAAAAACAAAGATGTTAGAAAGAAAGAAAGTAAGTCCATTATTATTAGTGTCGAGATATTCTTTGCAATGTCATAGACGCGTCTTTTGTGTTTCCAAACTACCCGCTGACTCTTTGAATGATTTATTCCGTTTATTTAAATATTATGAGTAACTTGAGTTGGGTTTCTACTGTAATATTCTGAGTACCTTTTACTATTTTATAGTACCTAGTAATATATTTTTTTAAACCTGCCATTTTTATGGTTCCGAACCAAAAAGGAACCACTCCGTCCGTCGGTCACAGCGCTATATTTCAGCAACCACTTTTGGAATTTAGAATAGTTATAAATATTGCTGGCCCACACATATTGCAAATGAAAAATTTCAATATATATATTTTTATTTTTATTTGCAAAAGGGGCCAGAAATGGGGGCCGAAATTTCAAAGTAGATTTTCGGAGTTAAAGCCCCTCCCCCCCTTTATCTCCGAAGTTCGCGGAACCAAAAATCTGAAATAATTACAGTAGATTGAGGTAAATATTACAGGAAAAACATAACGATGTTTCTAACTATCACAATTTCCTCGAAATCATCATAATTCTTTCACAAACAAATTTAATAATATGGTGCCGTTTTTTCTACAATTATGTCCCAAACTAAGAAATTATATATCTTGGAAGGGCGGACGGAGCTCTTGGTGCGCGAGTCAGACTCAGACTCTTGGCCGTATTTAATTTATAGTGCACCGTAAAACGGTGTAACGTTTTCTAGCCCAAATGTTTACCAATTACCACAGTAACAAATCCCAAATGGTATTCTATTCTCGTATTTATGTTATTAACCCTCAATTTAGGGTATTTATAGTGCAACCCTGCCCACCACACAACACATCCCTGCTATCAGGTAAGGTCGCCTGTCAGGAACTCATTAGGGTCACCAGCGGACAATATAAAACCGAGTCTGTGGGCTCACTTAATTTAATCACCTTAAGGAATGGGCTCGTAAAAGCTGGGAGTGACCGACGGGTTATGTCACTTCTAACTTTGTCCTATGTCTATTGTGACCATGTTGGATAAATTTAATTTTATGACCCCACTATCGGTACCAGAATTTGGTACCGTTTTACATAATTCAAATTTATTCCTCCCACTTACGGGTAAACATAAAAAAACTAAAATTCAAAAAAAATATTATTAAAATAAACTTTTGCAGTAGTTACTGTTATGGTTATTCTGACTAAATCCGGTTCAGAAGGTTGCATTTGCTGAGAAGAGCCGGCGATGAAATCAGCAATTACTCTTTTCTAAACTAGCTTAGATTCATTAAATAGCATTTAGATTATAAGTAATATCACTGACAACAATTGTATACCACGGTGGCAAAACTACAAAGTAGTGTCTATCAAGGATTTTCGTGTAAAGAACACTCTTCGCGAACTTTCGCGAGAATCGTCGCTTGTAATGGCGTGATAGTACAGTAGTACCCAACTGATCCTGCGCAGAAGAGACATTTTCAAAGCGCGGGAAACCGCTATTGGTCGGCAGCTGCCGCCATGTTAGCGCGCGCCGTGCGAAGGGGCGTGACTTGCGAGTGAGACGGAACTAACAGCTGCAGTGTATTATGAACCTTATAGTAGTGATCTAAGGTTGATTGTAAGTTTTAAGCATTCTTTCGTTAAATTTCGAGGCCATACTTTCTTTTCTGTGCGAACGAAGATTCACGACGCGCCTTATCAGTTGGGTACTACTGTACTCTTGATAATATTATATTGCCCCGCCCATCGACCAATGGCCTCGGTAAAGTTCGGTAGTGCCTATGGTGTACCAATAGTAAGTGCTTATTCTATTATATTTCATAAGAAGTAGCTATGAATGCTATCTCTGAGTATTCACTCAGAGCACAACAGAAAAGGGTCGTCTTAACTGCTTTGGGGGATAAGATGCGAGCATAATACTTATTACTTGTCGCGACCTCATTCTATGTGCCTGTTCAGAAGGGGCGATTTCGCCGCGATTCTCTTCTGGACAGCGTCTTAGGTTACGGTCAGGAGTAAAAGCGTCAGCGTGCGAACACGTATAGAAGCCATACATTCTTTTCATAACGCTAAAAAGCGTTCGTGCGAACATTGCCTTACGCATTTAGGCCGCAAATATATCATAAAAATAGTTTTTTTTACAGAAAAAAATGACAGTTTTGATAGTTTACTAGTTCAATGTAATTTTAAATTTTATTCTATAGATATTTTTTATAATTTAAATTTGATATTTTTTTTTATAAGAAGGATTTCTTTGTTTACAACAAATATGTACAAAGTAACAATCTATATATAGAAAATTTCCTCAAGCCTGCCGCTGCTTCCGATTAACGGCAGGGTTCCCAGAAGACTGGCAGCGTTTCCTCTTTGGATAGCCAAGCTCTTTGCTGTCCAAAAATATGGTTGTAATTAATAATTTAAATGTAAGTATCCTAATCCTAACTCAATATTATAAATGCGAAAGTGAGTTGGTTTGTTTGTTACGCCTTCATGCCATAACTACTGAACGGATCATCATATTTGGCATGCAGATAGCCTATGGTATGTAGAAGGACATACGGGATTTTTATCCCGGGAAGGCGACAGCTAGTTCTAATATAAAATGTTAATTTTTGCCTGTCGTTACAACAATGAAACATTTCTTATTCTTACTTGATGTTCCCCGCGTTCCCGGGATAAAAAGTAACCTATGTCCTTCTCCATACCATAGGCTATCTGCGTGCCAATTTTCATGATGATCCGTTGAGCAGTTGAGGCGTGAAGGCGTAGCAAACAAACACTTTCGCATTTATAATACAGGTCGTTGTTTTGGTCAGCGACGAGCGACTCAGGGTCGACAATACAAATGATACTGGTGCTAAAAAAAATATTTTTTTATAATAATAAAAATAAAAATTTTGAAAATCATGTAATAAGCTAAAGTGTAGACATAATACTCAACGGGAGTACGAGGGAGTAAAGGGATGGGGCGATGGCGGCTTGCGCCTAGCTCTAGTCTGTGCACGTGCCTAGTAACCATACTTTGCGGTAATTTTATTTCAAATTGAATAAGGTATTTCTCAACATATTTACAGTATTTAATGGAATTAAGTCCATTTTTGGGAAATATATATTTTGTACTACCGCTCCTGGGTCGCTTGTCGCCGACCAAAACAACACCCTGTATAAGTAAGGATAACACCTTTAATGTCTCTAGCAAATAAATTATTCTTATTAGTTTTATGGCGTCGAAAACCATTATATTAATTTAATACACTACGCACAATGGAGTTATGATGGGATCGTGTCAGAATGTCATTTTTTATTTAAAATAGTAGACTTGGCTCGCTTTTGTGTTTATGCAATGTTTATGGAGATAATTATGCAGCTTTTATTTTTACTATGGTAAGTGATGATGTGGCCGAAGATGGTAAGCACACAAAGCCTAGAAGGAACTGGTTCTCAAATGCAGCTGTCGAAACACACCGATAGGTGCTTGGCGACAGATTTTCAACTTGAGGGTGGTAGCCAGCCAGATGGGTACTACAAACTACTCTACCACCGTGCTATGGTTTCCTCACGATGTTTTCCTTCACTGAAAACTCAAGCTCATTGTAGGATTCGAACCCGGGACCTTCGTCTTGGTATCCGACGTCACTACCACTGAGCTATCACCGCCTTAAAAGCTTTGTTGTAGGAAATCCTTTCTCCAGCGACTAATGATCAAAGCTCTGTTTGTAATGAAACCAAATCAAACATTCGATGCAATTTGTATCAGAATAGTTGAGTTCGTTGTGTATTTATTTTCCATTGGGATAAATAGCCACAATCTAAATGCAGACCAGACTTAGAACATCATTAATATCGTCTTCATTTTATCTTGTTTGTGATAGTTGGTATCGAAATAGAATGTTTGATTTGTAAACAGCTTTTCCATAATATCTTTTGATAATTTACTTTTCTTATCAATATACGCAGCTCAACTGAGAAAGTATGTACCTACCATACAGAATACCGCAACCAAATAATTTAAGTTGTGTTCCTGTGCGTGAGTAAGGTCACCAATGCTCATTGGGGGGAAGGGTCGGTAACGCGTGAGTGGCCCCGTGTGTTGCAAGCCTCCATATGGCTACGGTAACTGCTTACCATCAGGCGAGCCGTTCGCTAGTTGACACACTTCGTCGTATAACTAAAATATATAAATTAATTCATTTTCATTCATTTAATTGGTTGGCGTCCACTATACTAGAAGAATCGAAACGCATCGCCCTTGGGTGTTTGTGAGCTGATTAAGTAGTAAATAATATAAGAGGCGATTCGAATTATTGGAATCGCTCTAGCTAGTGGACTCTAGACCTAAGAAGTGAAGGAATGAAGCGGGTTGATTACAATACAATACAATTTTAACTATGTTAATCTTGCGTCTCTCTGCATCACCCATGAATAAGTAGGTAAGTTCCAAAAGTTCGTTTATATGTTTCAGCAAGATGTATTGCTACTTTGTTATAACAATACAATACAAATAGGTTGTATATTGTTTGCAATAACAGTCCTAAATACACAGTTTTATTATGAACGAGCAAATATTATTTCAGGCTTATCAAATAGATATGCGTAGATTTGTCCCCACATTCTTTTCAACAATAATTTCAATTGAATTCTGGAAAGAAATTAAAAACACGACGAAAGAGTTTAAAATGTTTGAAACATTATTTTTGATCGTTTTTTTTGACCGAGCGAGCGAATAGTCTCCGTTTCAGTAGTGCTATTCTGTAAAGTTCATTTACAATATCACTTCTGAATCCGCGATGAGATTAGAGTTTCCTATTCCTAGCGCCACCGAGTGATGACGGAAGTGAGATGAACTACGACAGGTGAGTATTTTGACGTTTTTCAATAGGATTTGGTATTCTGAAACAATTCACACGCCAAATCGGGTTGCGAGGTGAGTTGCGAGATGACTTTCGAGATGATTTACCTTTTACAGAATAGCATACGAGCTTGGACAAAAATGCTTTCGTATGTCTGTCCAGATGTCCGGATGTCCGGCTCTCCTCTACAGGTCGTATTTTTCGATTGATTATCGTGAATTTTTATAAGCAGGTTCGGTAATTACTTACCTATATGGATTCTTTTTGCCGATTCGGTTTTTTGAAATTTAATTTATTTTAATATTGAATCTGACTACTAAAAACTGAATCGACAAGGGAATTCCATAGTTTACAGCTGACAGAGCAACTATTATTACATTTTAACAGTTTCGGTGCGGTCTGCATTTATATTGCACTAGCTTGTGCTCGCGGCTTCGCCCGCGTGGCCTACAGGAAATAAATTACATATTTTTCTACAACAATAAAACAAAACTAAACAACTTCATCCCGCTTCGAGGGTGGAATTATTAAAAACGCTGAGACACGTATAAATTAATTTTCAGTCTTCAGCTTAAACACAAAATTTGAAGATCCTAACTTCGAAACTGGCGGACTTTCATACAAACTTTCATCCCCTATTTTACCCCCTTAGGGGTGGAATTTCGAAAAATCCTTTCTTAGTGGATACCTACTCTTCACAAAGAATATACTCTCCAAATTTCATGTCTCTAGGACCAGCGGTTTAGGCTGTGCGTTGATATATCAGTCAATCAATCAGGACTTTGAATTTTATATATACAGGTCGTTGTTTTGGTCAGCGACGAGCGACTCAGGGTCGATAATACAAATGATACTGGTGCTAAAAAAAATATAAAAAAAATAATTTTTTTTTTTTTAATAATAAAAATAAAAAAATATTTTTTTTGAAAATCATGTAATAAGCTAAAGTGTAGACATAATACTCAACGGGATTACGAGGGAGTAAAGGGGTGGGGCGATAGCGACTTGCGCCTAGCTCTAGTCTGTGCACGTGCCTAGTAACCATACTTTGCAGTAATTTTATTTGAAATTGAATAAGGTATTTCTCAATATATTTACAGTATTTAATGGAATTAAGTCCATTTTTGGGGAATATATAATTATTTTGTACTACCGCTCCTGGGTCGCTTGTCGCCGACCAAAACAACACCCTGTATAGATGAGCCCTGAAAATATTACACCTTTTTTTCGGGAAACAGTGCAATAATCTCCAGGGCTGTCTATGACTTGTGCAAGCAACCCTTTTTATAATATTCCCAATTTTTTAAACCGTAGGCATCCAATATCATATTTAATTTTGCAAAAAAGGGGTCGCGGTTGTCATCTTTATCCTATATCTAAAGCTTTTTCCTTCATGGTTGCCGGACAATATAATCTGGAGGCGTGAATAATCCCAGTTGCAGTTGAAATAGAGTCCTTTGATAAACCTCTTCTCTTAGATAGATATTCTGATCACATCTGTATCTGTGTAAGTATGTCGCAGGCATATTGTAAAGTCCGACATAATACAATATGCCCAGTTATATCGAATTTATACTGAGTGTAACGGAAAGAATATATACATCCGAAGGGGGTGAAGGCTACATCACTATAAAAAGTTTAATAACTCAAAAAAGAATTGCAATTGAGTTTTATTGAATTAAAATCATAACCAGCATGTCACTGGTCAAATAAAATTTTATCTTCCGCGATCTGTGTGCCTAGTACCAAAAAACTGGTTTACTGTTATATACAGGGTATAAAAAAATCCCCGACATAACCGTAACGAAAGCACATTAGACATCAACCAAAGTAACTTTTCATTGAAAATATTATTAATTTTTTACAAATTTGATTGAGCGTGTGGGAATAACCGTGTATATTGCGTGTTTTTATTTCTGCGTAACAAAAATACCCGGTATATACCTACACTTTTCGTTGCATACTGTATAGTTCGACGATGAGGAATAAAATTTAGGGATATTATTAGTGGTAGGGTACATTTTAGTGTAGTCCCCTCAAATTGATAACCTACCGGTGAATTTCGGCACCTGCACTTGAGATGTTACCACCATCGGCCACATTATCACTTATCAAATATTTTATGGTAATTTCAGGCCTATATAGTTTAAAAAAGGTCTTCATGTTACGGAGTGAGCCGTGCGAGCGTGCCCCATTTATAAGGAAATACAATTTCTCTGGGCGTATTATAATACGACGTATATTGCATTATGACTACAACAAGTGGACGACGGATTATAGCTTTGATGACATAACCGGTGCACGTAACTTGCAATAGATCTCGAGCTGTTGATTGACCCGATACCGTTTCTAATTAAGTTATCCAATACTTGTTAAAGGTCATATTTTTGCCTAGCTGTATTTACCTACTATTGCTCTGAGAATTATTAGATGACTAGCGCCTTTGCACATTATAAGAAAAATTCTTGTGACTTATCAGACATGTCTTATAAGACATTCAGTCGCACTGGTTGTGATATGAAACCGTGCATATTACAAGAAATGTCGGATCAGACACGCCCATACATTTTATGTCTAAGTAATTTTCTTATAATGTTCAAAGGGCGTAAAAGAAAGGGGGAAGCTTCTCCTACGCCTCAATGGTCTATTTTCATCAGTTTTGTTTTTTTAATTTGTACCAAATTTCTATTTAATCGGTCCAGTAGTAGACAGACAGACAGAGACACGAGTGATCCTATAAGGATTCAATTTTTTCATTCAGACGTACGAAACCCTAAAAATAAAACTTAGGTACAGTATTACCCAACTGAAAAGGCGCGTCGTGAATCTTCGTTCGCACAGAAAACAAAGTATAGCCCCGAAGATTAACGAAAGAATGCTTAAAACTTACAATCAACCTTTTTATCACTACTATAAGGTTCATAATACACTGCACCTGTTAGTTCCGTATCACTCGCAAGTGACGCCCCTCCGCACGGCGCGCGCTATCATGGAGGCAGCTGCAGACCAATAGCGTTTCCCGCGCTTTGAAAATGTATCTTCTGCGCAGGTACATCGGTAAGCCATATCAGTTGGGTACTAGGTACTGTACACAAACCTTCTCTTCTTGATGTGGTTATCAGCTTTAACCAAGGCGCGATTATTATCAAACGCAAGGCCTATAAACATCTTCTAATATACCCCTTTACTTCAACCCCAAATAACATCATATCTTTATAGCAAAAGCATTTGAATCACTATCATCATTAATACCAATATAGCCCGTTTGCGAGCGAGTAGTCGTGACTATAAAGGCGTGCTGTTCCCTAAGGGTATAACCACATGTGACGTCACGCACGCTTCCCGAGATTGCGGCTCGCAGGCGCACCCACGCCGCACCCTGTGGACTGTAGGAAACAACGCAACTGTAGGTAGCCTTTTAGTTTGATTGATGTAAAATTAAAATGTATTTTAAGTGGTTTTCAAGTGTTCATAAGTATAGGGTAGTTTCTACTAGTATTCATGTTTACTTTTAACCTTTTGATGCCATTAGATTGATTTATTGATGAAACTACAAAGTTTTAAATGATAAAAAACAATTAATATTGACTTGAAGGAAAACATCGTGAGGAAACCATATCACGGTGGTGGGTACTTTGTTGTATTCATACATTGAGCTATTATTACTACGTATAGAGAAGACGCCACACATCACAACTATGTTCCGTTCATAGGAGACAATCCAGCCACACTTGTTGTTGTAGAACGATGAACGAAACGCTTAAGCCCCGTGAAAATCACGATGTATGCGAGAAATATACTCGAAGCGTTCTGATAACGCTACGAGTTTCTACTATCTGCTTAGATGACTAATTATTGTTTCAGCACTAAAGAGAACTTTAGCTGACTCTTAGAAAATGGGACATAGCCATTGCTTATGATAGCTTCTCTATACGTAGTAATAATAGCTCAATGTATCCACATAGGTAGACGGCATCGAACAATTAACCTAAAGAAGTGCATTGACGTCATTTTGTTTGAAATCTATTCCGCCAGTGAGACAGCGTGCAGTACAATCTCAGAAATATGCATCCACTGATGTCGTAGACGGCTGCCGTAGCCATGCGGTGTCGTGTCGTGTCGCCCAATGAAGAAACGCTCAGTACGCTCTGATTGGCTAAGTCAAACACATACTAAACATTTCGAAGCTGTGATTGGTTGGTACTGTTATTAATCAGTGCACTTCTATAAAGGGACCTTGATGGTGGACGGATACGGACAACAGCATAAAACGAACTTATCATACTATTCTAAGGCGAAAGTTTGTGAGTATGGATATACAGGGTGTTGTTTTGGTCAGTGACAAGCGACCCAGGAGCGGTAGTACAATAAATACAGGGTGTTGTTTTGGTCGGCGACAAGCGACCCAGGAGCGGTAGCACAAAATATATATTCCCCAAAAATGGACTTAATTCCATTAAATACTGTAAATATGTTGAGAAATAACTAATTCAATTTGAAATAAAATTACCGCAAAGTATGGTTACTCGGTACGTGCACAGACTAGAGCTAGGCGCAAGCCGCCATCGCCCCACCCCTTTACTCCCTCGTACTCCCGTTGAGTATTATGTCTACACTTTAGCTTATTACATGATTTTCAAAATTTTAATTTTTTTATTTTTATTATTTAAAAAAAATAAAGTATTTTTTTTATATTTTTTTTAGCACCAGTATCATTTGTATTATCGATCCTGAGTCGCTCGTCGCTGACCAAAACAACGACCTGTATATTTTCCAAAAATGGATTTAATTCCATTAAATACTGTAAATGCGCTGAGAAATACCTTCATCATCATCATCATCAGCCTATAATGTCCCACTGCTGAGCACAGGCCTCCTTTCACAAATGAAGGTGAAAGGGAATGGGCAATACTCCACCACGCGTGCCCACTGCGGATCGGTGGAGGTAGGCTAGTGATCAACCCACTGTTGGAATTTTTCAAGCAGCCTAGGAGGCATCCAACTAGCTTAACGACTATCACAATTAAGTGATAACCGGGACCAACGGCTTTACGTGCCTTCCGAAGCACGGAAACGCTCGATTTGAAATACCACTAGGCGGTCACCCATCCAGGTACCGACCACGACAGGCATAACTTAACTTTGCCGATCGATTAAGAACGGCTAATCATGCTACACCACGAGCGCGAGAAATACCTTATTCAATTTGAAATAAAATTACCGCAAAGTATGGCCACTAGCACGTGCACTGGCTAGATCTAAGCGCATGCCGCCATTGCCCCACCCCTTTACTCCCTCGCACTCCCGTTGAGTATTACGTATATATTTTAGCTTATTACATGATTTTCAAAATAATATTATTTTTATTATTATAAAAAAATAAAGTATTTTTTTAATATTTTTTTAGCACCAGTATCAGTTGTATTATCGACCCTGAGTCGCTCGTCGCTGACCAAAACAACGACCTGTATGTTTGTTACTCTTGCACGCAAAAACTACTGAAACGGATTTGGATGAAATTTGGCACACAGATAGAATATGTTCTGGATTAACACATAGGATACTTTTTATCTCAGGAAAACATACGATCCCTCGGGAATGCGAGTGAAGCTACGCGCGCGGGACAGCTAGTACAGTAATAACGGCAAAAGGGCGTATCCAATGGGTTAAGAGCGATGGTATGGTGTAGCTGTCGTTGAGAATACTTAAACAACAGTGCATATCATTTGCAGTGCAATTAAATAGTTGACGAATTAATTATCATTTTACTCCGCTCTTAAAATTTTGTATATTATAAACAAAAACATTAACATATAGTCGCCCAGTTTCCTCTTTACGTACTATAAATTGCATCATCAGTGTGGACGGTAGATACAAGAAAATGCTATTTCACTCGTACAGTTATTTCACAAACGAATATTTCACGGGTATCGGAAAAGCAGGGAATGCAAACGAGCGTCAATTTTCGCCTCTGTGCCCAATATAATGATTTTATTGCAATTATATAATTTCTTCATACAATGATAAATCAACGCTGTATTCCTGAATCTTTTGTTCCTACATGTTGAACACGTAATTATTATATGTGAGGACTGGCTTATTCCTGAAATCCCCCCTAAAAATCCCCCCTGAGGGGGAATAGTGGAATCTATAAAAAAAAGTCCAGAATTCCCCCTTGATAATCCCCCTTAGGGGGGAAAACTGGAATCTACAAAGCTAATTATTCCAAAAATCCCCCCTGACAGTTAGGATATTAACTTTTTTTTTTAATGAATCATAAATACCGTAAAATGGGGTGAATAGAAATGCAAGGGGCGAATAGACACCAACACCAGAAAATACATTTTCACGTTATTTCCATATTATTTGTAGCATTTAAGGACTGCAATTTTTGTAGAAGCTTGCCTTGGAAGCTACTAATAACACAAGTTCGAATTGATGATGATGAATTCCAATCAAAATTATAGTTTCTATTCACCCCATTTTACCCGGTAACTGAGGGGTTAATCTCAGTTATTTATTATTTTATGATAATAACCAATACTAACTGGTCCCCGCGGTTTTCAAAGTCAAAGTCAAAGTCAAAGCCATTTATTCAATTTAGGCCCCAGAAGGGCACTTATGAATCAACACCTACAACGCATGGTTTCACCTGCGTACCGTATATCATTTTCCAATCTATCAATCAATCTATTGACAATCCGACTATTACAGCTATTATAGGCTGTGGTAGGTGCTACTTAACATATCGGCATGTCAACTGAAAAAGAAAACCTGCCAAGTGCGAGTCGGACTCGTGCACCGAGGGTTCCGTACAATCTGTAGGTATAAAATTTTTGTTACAGCTTAATGGTATTATAGACCTGAGCATTCGATATGAATTTCAATTACCTCTACGCGTTCATGAAGAAAGGGATAGTAAGTTTAAAATTATTAAAAATATTTTTATTATATGATGTAACTAAATATGTATGCTTTTCGCAATTGTTCCTTTATCTGTGCTATAAGACGTTGCTTCGTACCAAATTTCAAGATTCTGAGTTTACGGGAAGTACCCTGTAGGTTTTGATTCCCTTGCGAGTGTCGATTTGCAGCATAAACGGCTGTATCTTTTGATTGCGTTGTTTAAGCCAACGCAATCAAAAGATACAGCCGTTTGTTTTTTTCACAGTTCTAAGGGACAGCAGACCTGAGTATTTGATATGAATTTCAGCTTGATACCTCCACGCGTTCCTGAGAAAAAGGGTCTTGTCAGACAGACGGACACCAAAGTGATCCTATAAGGGTTCCGTTTTTTTCCTTTTGAGGTACGGGACCCTAAAAACGACATAATAGTTACCTACATAGACTAACTATTTTTTCACTGGTAATGCTAGCTCTTGTACTATCATTCATACATATCTACCCTCACATGACCCACACTAACACATAATAGTGTCTAGGTTATTCTACGAAATGCCTACGAAGCACCTACGAGGCTACGAACAATACTACGAGAATTAATTATTCCGAGCTCAACAAACAACACTATGAAACGTGTATAGTAATTTCATGTTGTAGGTGATATTAATGCGTGCTCGAAGTTAAACGATCAGAAATACGCCTCCCAATCGATACATAATCGATTGATTAGACTTCACTAATGGTGTAAACGTATTAAAGATTAATAATGACTCAATAGCCGTGACTAAACATAGCCAATATCGATTGCTACTCAACGTTCAGACCGACAATTACTTGCATAAGCAACAATTAGGTTCATAGGTAGAGGTATTTTTATATAACACAGAGTGTCCTCCGCTGTTCCATCTGTTCGGATAAAAAGTATTGTGTGTTTATTTTAGCGGTTCAAGCTTTCATGCAAATTCAAGTTAGCAAATCCGTTCGGTATACAAGCCGTGGAAATCTAATAAACATACAGCATCTGTCTGACAGAAATCCTTTTGCTTGATTGATTATTTGGACATTGTCAAGGTATTTCCGTGCTTCGGAAGGCACGTAAAGCCGTTGGTCTCGGTTATTACTTAATTGTGATAGTCGTTAAGTTAGATGCCTCCTAGGCGGCTTGAAACATTCCAACAGTAGGTTGACCACTAGGTTACCTCCACCAATCTGCAGTGGGCACTCATTTGTGAAATAGCTGATGATGATGAAGATATTTTTAAACCTAAATATAGTATTCTTATAAAATAAAGTGAATTCTCAGTTATCTATGCAACTTCTTTAGTTGACAATAAAGCTTAGCTCGTGTTAGTCGACTATATAATATATATCTATATTTATTTCACACCATGTCTGGTGACAATGGATAGTGAAAGTGTCCAGTGACCATTTGTCAAGTCCCATGACGTTTATGGTTTGGCCTAACTGCGTGGGCGATATTTCAACACGCGACTCTATGAAAAACTAGTATCCGCCCCGCCGCTTCACATGCGAAATAAGAAGAATCTATTGATGCATGAATGTTATCAATTCAGATGTTTGTATGTTTTTTTTTTTATGTATGTTCGGGCATATCTCCGTCATATATAGACGGATTTGGAAAAATTCTTTTTTTGTTCGAAAGGGGATTATTCCGAAATGGTCAGCGAAATATTTTCTATAGAACACGTCATGCGATTTCGCTCACTTCAAAACAGTGTCCGATAAGAGTTATTTCATACTTTTTAGTGTACTTTGAAGGCGGTTTATTTTTTTGTTAAAAAGTTAATTTATAATCGATCTAATTTTGGAGGAGAAATCCGGGGATTACGAAATAGCGATTTCGCCTAATTTAAATAGTAGTCCAAACTGTAGTTGTCTCTATCACCCTCGGGCGGGATAGCACGGACACAGCGCGACAGCAATAGATATGTTAAAAACCTATTTTTCAAATTTCTTCCAGCCATCCTTTCCTCTTAAAAGGAATCTATTGATATATGAAAACTAAAATCAACAAAACTAGAGAGGTAGAGTAGAGCATAGCGTTATAGTAGTATTCGCTCAAAGAGCAGCTCAACTGGAGAAGTACAGAATACCGCAGCCAAATAACTATGTTGTAATTCCGCGCGTGAGTACGTTCGCCAGAGCTCATTGGAAGGGTCGGTAACGCTTGATGCCCCTAGTGTTGCAAGCGTCCATAAGGCTAAGGCAACCTTACCATCAGGCGGGCCGTATGCTTCTTTACCGACTTGGTTGTATAAAAAAATTCTCGGTCCTGATATCAGGATTAAAGTCATAAAAATGCAAATAACTCTGCAACTATTTAACTACAAAATCATAACAATACGTTGGGACTAGATCAAGCTCGCTAGCTCATGGGCCCCACGTTCTGAGATCAATGTGAAACAAACACAAAGATCTTAAAAAAGGGCACAAAACTTCAAGGTTAAATAGAGACGAGATCGCTCACGTTTTGAAATCAAAGTTCTTCATGAGCCGAAAGCTTATAATCTAAACTTTGCAGAGTATACTCTGGTTCATATCGCATACGTAGATATAACGGTTTTCTAAAGTTATTGTTGATTTCCTGGAAATACTGAAAGTAACTTTCAGTACCTATTTCTTTGAAATACTGAGATTAACGTTCTCTGGTTTATTAATCGTGTGCATGCCGCTTGTATGAAGTGTTGGATATTTATGATTTCTACGAAAGATGCAATAAAACTAAATTGTTTATTTTCAGAGAGTTATTCCTAGAAAATTATAAGTATAAATAGAATAAGAGTATCGATTCCAATTGCCAACAGACATAAAAC
The DNA here is from genome assembly GCA_951394255.1 of Polyploca ridens. Lineage (NCBI taxonomy): Eukaryota > Metazoa > Arthropoda > Insecta > Lepidoptera > Drepanidae > Polyploca > Polyploca ridens. The sequence goes on along the minus strand of OX596249.1, from coordinate 17,119,485 downwards.
GGAATGTTTATATATATTATGTACTTAGAAGTGACCACAAGACACATGTTATATTATTTTACACATTTCCGAGATGGCGTTTAGTCCGCATAGGCTATTTATGTTTTCGTAAGCCGGATTCGGCTTGTTTACGTCATTGATAAATTATTAAGAGCTCTACACATCTGCCTTCCAAGTAAGACATTGACACAGAATACTTAAATAGTATTGACAATCTGTTTCACGTGAATGCAAGTTTTCTTCTGTTTTTCTCATGGTATTTTACTGATCTCACTATTATTATCATGCGAAAGGAGCTCTGTCTGTTAATTACCTTTTCATGACCAAATTCCCGAACCGATCGCTATGTTTGGTACGCAGATTGCCTCCTATGGAGAGGGACATAGGTTTCTTATCCCAATAATACGTGAAACCACGATTATGAATGCCAACGTTTGTATATTTCGTTCGTTCTAATGTGAGTTGGACTTATTAGTTGTGTTGTGTGATGTGTATGACTCGTTCCTTCCAGTTTGGAAGATAAACTCAAACACCGGTTTTCGTGAAAAAGTTCGTGTATCGATTCTTCCGCTTTTGTTTTTTATTTGTTTTTGTCACTTGTCAATCTATTGAAAGTCTTGAAATACCTTGTTAGCTATTGCAACTTTTTTGGCCGCCGCCTAGATGTCTTCAAGGCCAGGTGAACAGGCTTTATCTGGTAAAGCCTTTTCACCTAGGTGTCATGAAACACAGACCCCGGAACTTTTATCCTTTGTATTATATAATACTTCGGAAATTCTTAACACACGGCCATCTGATTTAAAACTAAGCAGAGTTTGTACTGTGGAAACCAGATAACTATTGACTTATATACTTTTTCGTATTCTTGTCTTATCCCTATAGTATGTTAGTATGGTATCAACCTTCTGTTGATACCATACTTATTTACATAATATTGTTCTTCATTGTCTCTTTGTATTGAGTAATACGCTATTTAAATTGTGCTTCTTGTAAACACATCTTGGATTAATTGGCCTTTGTTTTTGTTTTCTATTGGTTTGCTGACAGTATCTCTTTCAATAAACCTTGGGAAAGGTTATCAAAATATAACTGTGAAGATCAATTGTATGCTATGACAGAAAAAATCCTCTTTTCTTACAATTACACTATTGTTAGTTATGATTCGGCCGAAGGTGTGCCCAAAGCTATGATTCCGACCTCGGTTGCATGCAGCAGTGCTGCCTGCGCACTGATTCCGATCAAGGCGGCAGTGTTGCGCTGTTGTGTTTTCATTTAGTTGCTTTGAGTTGACAAGATGACGATTGATGACCAACTTTTACTTGTTGGAAGAGGATATTGGAAATTAATCTTTTTGTTGCCAATTTACTTGTCAACATTCACGCAGATACTATCGCTGCGGCGACGGACGCTACACTACTGGTCTGTCGCAGCCACAGAACACTATTACTGTGACGAGGTCGCAGCAGCGGGGCGACATTGCCGCGCAGCAGTGCTGCCGCTGCATATAAACCTATAGAGAATATATGGGGATCAGTACTGCTGCGTGCAGCGAAGTTCGGAATCATACCTGGCCCCCTACACAACACGATTATCGATAAACATCTTGTCTACTGGCCCTGAAAGGTTCGAGTTCTCAAATGCGAAATGCCTGAACACAACGATAGGCGCATCGCGATACGGAAAATTTACTTTAGGATCAGGTTTTTCTAAAACCGGACCGAATCGTACCATTACCGTTAATGTACCTACTTCTTTACTTATTTACATGAGTAACCGATCCATGTTTTCAATGTCGAACTCAGGAAAGCCAAGGAAGCATTGTGTTTAACACTCTCCTTATTTTAGGAGCTAACTTGTAACGCGTCAGTTACTTAACGTCGCAGAGTATATAAGGTTCTTCATATATGTTACTTTAGTCCGAATAAAGGTTTTCCTAGTATTCTTAACATTTTAATACCTTTGTACGTTAATAGGTTTACAAGATTATTTGTACTTAGGTACTTTGATATTGTTTTGTTAGGGGTTGAAATGGTCTGTTTTCTTTTAAGAATTGTCTAGAAGAGTTAGTTACTACAACCACTATGAGGTATTTGTTTCCTAAGAATGTATATTTTACTTTAGCAGTATATTATCCGAGTTACCTAATATTAATAGACTGCAAAAAGTCAAGGACTATAAGCTAATAACCATTATTTAATAATAATTAGCTAATAGTCCTCATTTAATTAGTATACTGTAGCGAACCACTACATAACGAAGTTCACACGCCGAGAGATAGATGGCGTGGTGCCACATTATCCTGCATCACGCATACAAGCCCACTACATCCTGCATCGCGCTTGCGAAGATTTCTCGGCGATCTGCATATATACAACTGTCCGACATGTACATTTGGACCGCGGTCCCCACGGCACCCCGTGGCACAGTTTAACGGTCCGTAAATTATAGGAATCGGCCATTAAACTACTACTATTATTATTATTAGGTAGATATTTCCCCAGTCAAGCTACTCTTCAGGCGAATAAATGCTATGCTCTACTTCTCTTACTCAAAACTACTCTGGGTCAAGGGCGGATCCAGCCTTCAGGCCAGGGGGGGGGGGGGGGGGTCACACACTTATATCAAGCTTGGATGGGTTTCAAAATACACAATCCTATAGCTGTTACCCGAAGATTCACTGAAACGGCCGAGCCCCAGGGGTAGGTCATGACCTCCATGACCCCCCCCTGGATCCGCTCTTGCTCTGGGTACAAGTATAATAATAAAAATTAAAAAAAAAACGTCTCCACAAATTAAGAACATTTTACAATAAATGCAGTTGACAAGAATGTTGGTAAAATTCGTAATTTAGTAATTATCTGAAATTAACAAGATTGCTTAGCTTAGCTTCCTTTGGTATTAAGATAAACCAAAACCCATGAGCTGTCTCCGCCAACAATCAAAACATCGAAGTGCAAGTAAGTAACGTGGCAATACCACACCAAAGTAAACAGACGTAACGTTATCGCGGCTAGCCGATAAATTTGATAAAACTGAATTTTCGAGTGAATTTTTCAGTTTACAAAACGCTAGCACACACGGTGTTCGTGCATATCGACAACCTGTTGAATTTATGTTCAACTCTAGTCTACATAGTTGAAGTTCTTTTGTGATGGGAATATAAATAGAACAATTTTAATAATAGTTTATTCATTTTAGAATTCATGAAAAGTTTTCATTCGAAAGACAAGTAGTTGTAAAGTGATTCGTGAGCAACAGTGATATTTTTTGGATTTTAACAACTGTTTGGGAAAGTAATGAAAGGCTTCGTCTCTCCGCAATTGTATCGTATTTTATTTATTATGTTATGTTACTTTTATAGCATGTTATCGTGTTGAATTGTACAGTCGTAGGAGAAAAGTAAAAAGACACATTGACATAAAAAAAATTAAAATATCTGCGCTCTATAAAGATATCGGTTGAGTTGACATGTAGTTAGTTTCTACAGAAAACGGTAGGTATTTGCATAAAATATAGTTTCTTGATTGAATTTCATATACAGTTACTGCGTACCACGTACAAAGTTTCGCGACAGCTTCAGTCCAAACTTGGGGTCTTTTGGTTGCAGTTTTAACTCCCTTAACTACTAAGCTATTCATACCTTTGCACTAAGCTCCGCTTAGTTTTCTTAACTTAGTACTTGTAATTTATGTGTTAAATTGTATAAATTTAGTGTCTGTTTGTAACGTATGAGTTCTTTTACCATTTTTCAAATTAGAATGAAACGGTTATTGACATAGAGCTAGAATATTAGTAGAGTGATAGCGTAAACAATATTACAGTATTACCCAACTGATAAGGCGCGTCGTGAATCTTCGTTCGCACAGAAAAGAAAGTATGGCCCTGAAGATTAACAAAAGAATGCTTAAAACTTACAATCGACCTTAGATCACTACTATAAGGTTCATACTACAGTGCAGCTGTTAGTTCCGTCTCACTCGAAAGTCACGCCCCTCCGCACGGCGCGCGCAAACATGGCGTCAGCTGCCGACCAATGGCGGTTTCCGGCGATTGGAAAATGTACAAAAAGTATCTTCTGCGCAGGTACATCGGTAAGCCATATCAGTTGGGTACTACTGTACCTTGTGCGTGAGCAGTTTACATATAGATCATATAGATCGTTCATGGATATATCGTAGGTATACTTACTAGTCCTCTGCATCAGGTTCGTGAAGTTCATTTGTTGAAGTCGAAAGATTTCGTGCCGCGACTGCGTTAACCGTACTTGTGTCCTCATACTCTAGTACAATCACTCTACAAATATTAGATCTCTATGGTTTCTGACGTAAAAAAGAATCGCTACAAAGCTCGTCGGGTAATAAATAAATAATGTTTTACGAGTGAGTCAACTTACTTTGATATTACATTGTGAGAAAGCTATTCCGAATTGAATAAGATAAGACAGATGACTGAATAGATGATTACAATTGTTACTTTAGGTGTATTTACGGATTATTTTTTCAACGCTTTGCCAACTCAAAATAAAGCAGAAGAAAAGTGATAAATCATAACACTAAAATTCTTACTTCTAATTTATAAAAAGTGATCAACAAAACTCGGTGCAACATAAAACGCAAGTGTTCAAAACATCAATTGAGGGATCAACAAGAGTGTGGTAACGCAATGTTGTTGTGTGGTCAGTGATGTGTGGTGTTGTGTGCGATGGCGTGGCCAGGGGGCTCGCCGGACACGGTGGAACTGCCGCTGCATCAGGTACCGTCAGATGGTGACCACCTCGCCGTCCCGACGGCTACTGTCGTCGATGGAAATGGCAGAACTAGTAAGTATTTCTGTTATTTCATAACATTTTACTTATTCTTTGGCTTTTATTAAAAGCTGAAAGAGCAAAGGCTACGACCGATACCAGGTTTTTCAAGTCGTCTCTTGAATTTTCAAAATAATAATCCATATGGAATTATTTGAGGCATTTAAATAAGTTAATATTTTTAGAACCTGGGATTATAGCAGCCGAAACAAGAAACCAAAATGTGTTTGTACCGTGAAATGTTTTTAATACGTGGGGTTTAAAAACTTCATGTTCTCTTAGATCTGGGAGCACGGGAGTGCCCCCCGCCAAGACAGCCAAGCGAAGCGAAAGGGCACTACCTACCTTTTCTCGAAGCGCTTCGTCGTGTTTTTGAATTTTCATAACTTGGGTTTGGATTATACCAGATAAACAAAATTCTCGGAATGTGATGTCAATAGTGAACTTATTATACGTATTAGGTTTCAATAACATAGTTCTTTTACTTTAGATTTTATTGATATTTAAAAACTCCTATTTCATTACTGACTCACTGATGATCATCAAAACTCTTAGAGTACTTCCTGAAGTCTTAGAAAGCTGAAATTTAGTATGTAAGCTTGTATTAGTGCACAAATAACAAAAAAAAAGTAAAAAACTTCGAACTTTTACACAAAAAATAAAAATTAACAAAATTAAAAAAATATTGTAATAAGCAACATACAAAAAGAAGTGAAATCCCAATCGCCAAGTCACATATTTTGACTAAGGTGTAGAGTTTGTGAAGTTAGGGCGTGTAGAGTTATATAATATAAGCTTGAATCTATATGAGATCTGATAACTTTTTGACAGTGCGAGCCATATGGTCTCGTCTTGGCAACATTTTACATGAATAATCTAAATATTTATTGGAAAATATTAAATGCTTTTTGGGGAGCTAATTGATTGTGATATGAAGGAATGCTTTTATCATGCCCAGTACCGTTTGTATCTTTTGCAATATCAAGTACTATCTCCAATTTCATAATGTTTATTGTTGTTTGCAAAATTGCAAAGATCTTAGAACACTTTCATTAATTGTATCTCTTAGCGTCCTTTTTATCATAAAAATTAAAACTCTAGAAATGAAGAGTTTGTGATATCGTTAACCTAGTTTTACATTATTACATTTCTTGTTCTTGTTCAGTTTATTTTGTGCTATTTATTTTCTTTGATATACAAAAGGACATTTAAAATCTTACGGCCTTACTCATAAACGCTATTTAACTAAATCTACTGAATAAATGGTCAAATAAATAACGTCACCTTGTTGTCATTGTCAAACAATTTGACGTTATTTAGGTGACCACTTAATCAGCTTATTAGTTAAATAACGTTTTATGAGTAAGGGGGATAAATAATAAAGATTATCTTAATGATTACTGATATAACAAATACATTGATTACATACTATGACTTACGACTTTATCTTTCACATGTAAATATTTATTTATTAGGGTCCCGAACCAAAATTGTAAAAAGGAACCCTTATTATGCCACTCCGTCCGTCTGTCCGTCTGTTCCAGCGCTATATTTCAGCAACCACTGATGCTATTGATTTGAAATTTGGAATAGTTATAAATATTGCTGGCCCACACATTTTGTAAATGAAATATTTAAAGAAGTATATTTATTTTCTTTGCAAATGGGGCCGGAATGGTGGACCGAAATTTAAAAGTAGGGTAACATGTTTAAATGGGATATCATATGAAAGAGCTTCATTTGTACATTCCAAATCAGGTTTATATATTCTTTTATTTTGCATAGTTTTTGACTTATGATGAAAAATTACAAATAAATACCATTCCCTTATCTCCGAAGTTCGCAAAGCCAAAAATCTTAAATAATTACAGTAGATAGACATTGATGTAAATATTACAGGAAAAATAGAATAATGTTCCTAACACAGAACAGATAAATAAGGTGTTCCTAACTAGCACTTTATTTTTCTACAATTAGGGCTCAAACCAAACGTCTAGGAAGGCCGGAACCCTCGGTACGCGAGTCAGACTCAGATTCTTGGCTGGTTTTTATTTTCATTTTGCATGTGTGTTATTTCTTGCATCACTTCATTGTGCTATATAACTTGGGTACGTTTAGTTTCATTATTGAATAACTTGGCGACTTCGCTAGATATTTAGCATTAGTAGCGTGACAATAACATCTTTAGCCAATTGTCTACTGCCGACTATTTATAGCCATGGTCTATTATTAATTAGAATACGCCAATCATTCTATAAATAAATCTGTGGTATCGCTTCTAAGACAATACAAGACCTTTTTTACGCCACAGAAGCGAGTTTCGCATGAAACTGCTGCAGCAACGACTGAATTAGGGCCTAGGGCTACATTAGGGGAAATTAGGGGTGCTGCAGCGCGTAATTTTTCGACTGCATCGCTGCAAAAAGTACCTGCTATTGGATAAATTAAACATCAGAACAAAGTTAGTATTTTTTCTACTTCATAAACAAAGCATGACGTGGTATTCCCAAGAAAGTACAACATGGAATTCTTCAAGGAGGGCGTGAAAGAATTTTGGCAGAGTCGGCAACGCGCGAGTGTAGCCCTACAACTATATAGCAGGAGATCCCAGTGCCGCCAGACATTACTTATTTTCACGGACAAAATGTATAGAATTGAGTATCTAGTGTTAGTAAGAATTATCGTCTTTTTCGCATTATAATAATGCCCTTGCGCTCATACTCCAGTGACATTTTAATGAGATGTTGGCTGCTACGATTGGTCTGTCTGCTCGCAAAAAGTATTGCAGTAGTTCCCTGAGTATCATATATAAAAGTCAGCTCTCAGAATTTAATAAAAGTACGTAATATACATAACATACCTTTCATGCCTGTTACTTGTAAATTAGGCGATGGGACAAGTTAGCAGGTATTCACACGTTGGAAGTACGTACTAACACTATTCAATTCTATACATTTTGTCCGTCAGAAAATACGGAAGGTCTGGCGGGCCCTGGGATCTCGGTCTAATAAGCTTATGAACACGCGGGCTGTATGTCTGTTGCTACCTTAAAACAAAAACTAAAAGCAACATCATTACATGTGCTCACTACATTAAACTTAGGTACGTATTAAGCTGATCAGTGTATAAGTGGCATTTGTCCAACATTCACCTTGTTGTATGGCTTCCGTGGCTGTGAGTCAGTCGGTCGTGTCTCTCGCTGAAACATGCTCGTCCAAGTGCTAATATTCATGTACATCGGCACCTGCCTTCTCTTCTACGTAGCACATGTTATAGATTACTATCTCACCGTTCTTTGATTCACCGACAATCTAGAAAGTTCTAGAGTTTAAAGTGTTGTGTGTGAAGCAATGTTTCGTTAGTGGTAATGTGGGAAAGACTAGGAATTGTTCTAAGAAGTGTTTGCGTGAATTTCAGAAGACTTGGTAAGTTGAAAATCGATTGGTTAAAAACGAATGGTTTGCGATAACATTTGATTTCAATTTGTTATCGAGTTTTGGCTGCATGGTGGTTAATTAGTGACGCTAATTAGTAATATCGTAATATTGTTAATAATACATACATAGAGTAAAGTGTCATACATAGTATTTTACATATTTCCCATTATTAATAATGGACATGAAACAAAAATATATATAGGACAGCATGGGGTTCTTCAAGAAGGGTGTGAAGAGGTTTCTTCAGGGTTGGCAACGCGCGAGTGATACCCCTGGTGTTGCAAGCGTCCATAGGCTAGGGTAACCGCTTACCATCAGGCAGGCCATATGCTTGTTTGCCACCATAGTGGTATAAAAAAATAAAATATAAAATGTCGTAATTATTTTTACTTGTGGTGCAAAAACGGCTCGCCGTATGGTAAGCGGTTACCGTAGCGTATGGACGCTTGGAACACACGAGGCATCACTCACGCATTACCGATCCTTCTACCTCCCCAATGAGTTCTGGCAACCTTACTCCCGTGCACCTTACACAAACAAAGTTATTTGGCTTTTTTTTTACTGTGAAAAGGCCTGTTTGGCCGAAGGTGGTAAGCACACAAAGTCTAGAAGGAACTGGCTATCAAGTGCAGCTCTCGGAACACGCTGATAGGTGCTTGGCGACAGACTTTCAATTCGAGGGTACTTAGTGGCCAGCCAGATGGGTACTGTGTAGTACCCCGTATATGTAGTATGTAGTGCACCGTGCTATGGTTTCCTCACGATATTTTCCTCAAGCTCAGTGTAGGATTCGAACCCGGGATCTTCGTCTCGGTATCCGACGTCACTACCACTGAGCTAAATTATTCTAAAATTACATTATAGCTAAAAACGACCATTAAACTTAATATTTTAAAGCTTTCATCACTAACGAACCTGAGTTAATTTAACTAGTGCTTTTTGACCGTGGTTGGTTTTTACCGTGGCTCCCAGGGGTAAATGAACATGAGCGATGCCGTGACATTACTATGTGTACTGTATGTGTGTGCCCATGCCCGTGGCTCCACCTACATGGTTATTTTTGTGTCAGACTTTTCAAAAATGCTACGCAGCTTTCTATAGCAACACCCAAATAATTGTGATAACCGCATAATTTTTGCGTCAATGTTGTCAGTTCTCAAGTTTTTTTATGAGGTCTATACATCCATCTTTTGCCGGTTTATATAATATTTAGGGATAAAGATTAATGTACATAGAATAACATAACCTAAACTTATTGCTTTAAAACTTTCTTCGTAGTCTCGTATCGTAAGGCGACGGTGCTACGAAAGTCTACGATTACCTACGAGAATGTTACATTCACCACAGTGCAGCCAGAGAGAATGCGTTTCTGACAACTAATCTAAGAAATGGCTAAACTTATTCACAGGATGGTTCGGTATTTTCTTAGTTTTAGGTTAATGTAATAATCTTAATCAGATGAGCCGTTTCCGTGATTAGCCGAAACGCATTCTTTCGGCGGTCGCTAAGTATTGTCAATACTGTGCAAATGCGATCAAAATAAGAAGAGTTATAGAGTTATGAATTGGAACATTATCACTTTTCACCTTAGATTAAATATGTTAGTAGAAAATAAATCTATACTTTCCGCTAGTAAATTTGTGTTTGAACACAGTTGTACCGACTACGAAGTAGACTTGTTAGTCTATCTACGTCAAACATTGGATTATTGACGTATAAAGTGTAGCAGTTTTTATTTCAAATTGCTATCCGTTTTGGTTGGATAACTTTCATCAGTCGCTATGGGAGCTGGTAAAGGACGTTCCAGGAATTTCATAATGAAATCGCCGCATGGAAATAGTTTGTCGGAGCGCTATAACTTTTTACATATTGGGTTTTGACTCACTCTACATTTGTTATATGTGAACAAATGAAGGTAGGTACTAAGTACCTTGTAAGCTGTAAAATTGTTATGTTTTGATGCCTGCGTATTTTACTTTGTAAAACATTGTAAATAGCCAATATAGTCCGGTTTTTTTTTAACTTATATGAAATCAATTTATTCATTAAACTACACCATCGAGCCTTTTACCATCGTAAGAGGTAATAAAGTCAGATTGTACAAAAAATATTTATAAAATGTAATCTTGCTGAGTTTCTTAAGTGATTATTTTCAAATGAAAGCCGACTTCCGAACCGATGTGGTAACTTCAGTAGCTTTGACTTCATAAGTGCCCTACTAGGGCCTAAATTGAATAATTGGCTTTGACTTTGTCTTTAAATGTAAGTCACAAATAGTGCTACCTTGTTTTAGCATATTTGTTGTTGTATTGTTTATATTCGCTCGACTTATGAAATGCCAAAACCATTAAATCTACAATTTAAAAGAAAAGTTTATTTGTTACGCACACCAATAAAAAAATATAGCATAACATAGTAAGTACAGTATTACCCAACTTATATGGCGCGTCGTGAATCTTCGTTCGCACAGAAAAGAAAGTATGGCCCCGAAGATTAACGAAAGAATGCTTAAAACTTACAATCAACCTTAGATCACTACTATAAGGTCCATAATACACTGCAACTGTTAGTTCCGTCTCACTCGCAAGTCACGCCCCTCCGCACGGCGCGCGCTAACATGACGGCAGCTGTCGGCCAATAGCGTTTCTCGCGCTTTGAAAATGTGTCTTCTGCGCAGGTACATCGGTAAGCCATATTAATTGGGTACTACTGTACTTGTGTTTTAAAATTGCATATTGCTGTGCACTGCCAGCACACAGAACAAATTTTCAGCCAGTGCCAGTGGGAATGTTCGATGTGTTACTATCACCAAAGCAACGTAAATAAATAAATATACATTTTTGTGTCTTGTTTGTTATTTTATTTTATTTATTTGGCTCACATAACAGGTACACATCAAATACAAAGCAGGTTACATAAAATAATAAAACAGCACTAGACCTACCCAAAAACCTGTGGGCACAACATTACTAACAAAGTAAACAATTATTTAATATAATGCAAACAAAATATTATAAATAAGAGAAATGAAACTAAAATCAACAAGACACTAACACATAGACAGATACATAACAATCATGAAAGTTATGTAGGTACAAACTTACATAGTTAGCTTTAAGACATTAATTTTAAATTTAACAGGTGTTATGATAATGATAATAAATTGCTGGCCATGAAGTACCTATCCACTTTGTATAGTTATTAGTAATTTTACGATGATGCAATATAGATTTCGACCTATCTCTTTATTTTCATACACGTAGTATCGAGTGGCATCGCTATCTAAACGATAAATAAAACATTTTCCTCATAACTACGGTACAGCTACGATTTACAGAAACTCCATTTGAGGTTTCCCGATACAATTTCGTATTTCGTTCACGTAGAGCCGAATTAAAAAACAACAATCCCGAATCTGATGACATAGTTTCTGGGAGCGTGTACCAATCTAATCTACCGCAGTGAAAAATTTAAAATGGATGAAATTCTGTTTTAATAATAGTTCTAGTTAATTTGTATACGTCCAATAAACTAACGGTGTTCAAAATATCAAAAGAATAAATTGTTAGAATGTTCCCGATACAAAAACATGAACTCTGATTAAAAACAAACTTTATAGTGGGAAGTATTTTATTGTTGTATATTATTAACTCTGTGATTAAACGGAAAAGTTCAATTATTGTTGAATCGAAAATCCAATCATTCTGACAAATAAGTAAAATATCGTGGGACATTCTTTTCACACGGTCCATTTGATTCCAAACTACAATCCTCTGTGTCCCAAACTAAACAGGGCTTTGAAAATATACATAATTAGATAGATATTTCCCAGGCACAAAATAAACACGCTCATTTACACTTTGAGGTGATATGATAGCTCAGTGGTAACGCCAGTGACTGTAAAGTTGAGAAGGAACCGTTTAGCGTGGTATAATAATATTAATAATATCCTGGGACATTCCTCACACACGGTCATCTAATCCCAAACTAAACAGAGCTTGTGCTATGGAAACCAGTTAATGAATATAATACATATACTACTTTTTGTTTGTAAATACATACTTAATATACATAATTACACCCAGACTCAGGACATACAGACATGTTCATGCACACAAATGCATGTCCTGTGTGGGAATCGAACCCACGACCTGCGGCGCGTAAGGTGAATCTTAACCAACTGCGCCAACTGGCCCGTCGATATGTTATGGACATGTTATGAGGAGAAATGAAAGCCACGTCATATTCATAACGTGAAGTACGTTAAGAATATGAAAGTGGATGGATATACGGGATGAGGAAGACCGAAAAAGAGATGGATGGTGTGAAAGATGATATGGGTAAGAAAGGAGTGGATGACGGATAGAAGAGACGAATGGAAGAAGCGTACATATTGCGCCGACCACAAATGATTGAGAACAGAGCAGGCAGATGATGATGATGATGATGATAGCTCAGTGGTAGTGACGTTAGTAGCAGAGATGAAGGTCTCGGGTTCGAATCCTACAGTGGGCTTGTTCTTTCGGTGAAGGAAAACATCGTGAGGAAATTTCAACACGGTGTTAGGGTACTTTGTAGTACCCACGTTGTGTGCTTACCACCTTCGGCCACATCATCACTTACCATGTTAAGATTGAGGTGAAACAGAGGCCTAAACACGGTAAGAAAAACAATGTTTGATTTGGATTGATACCGAAATCTATAGTTTTAGAGACACGGCAAATACATGACATTCAAAATTATGTGTTGCCAATTATGTACGGAATGTCTAAACATTAAGTTACCTTGTAAATCACATACGGCGCTTTGGGAATTTCCCCCTAAAGGTTCGGGAAATGGAATGTACTAGCGCAAGTCAAGAGCTTACAGTAACTTGTATATTTGACTCTGCTCTTTAGTCATAATTGACAGCTTTTGCTCTTCGATTTCATCCGCGTTCTCTTTACTCATAATCTTCGTGGTGGTTATAGTTTCTTAGGCTGTTTTTAAGTCTGTTCAATATGATTAATATACCAGCGGGCCTTCAAACATGCACAACTACATCATAAGGTTATTACCAATATATATGCGTTTTAATTCCCTTAAGTACAGCAGTTGAAGCAAAATGTTTAACGGTATTACTTGAAAATGGTACTACCATGCTTTGGTTCATTATTCATATCACCGATGTAGATGTCACAGTCAGAACTCTTCGTGTCAACCAAGGATGTTAAAAAAGTCGGATATATTCTCGCTAACAAAAAACTGTGTCACTCAAGTCGGCCACCACGCTGTACGTACAAGCCGGCACACATTCACACATTAGTTGAGCGCGAGTAATCGACTCTGTGTAAACGGCGACATAGTCTAGTTTCCCGCGGAATAGCCAACTAAGGTGTGCGTGTGTGGGTGGCCGACTCCATAGACACAGTTTTTTGTTAGCGAGAATATGTCCTCCGTAGTCTGTGGTGTCAACTAATATCTATGGATTTGCTTACAACAGGTTTAGTTTATAAGCAAGCTAAGCCGAATTTCTTTATGAGTTGTTTATGACCCGGTTTATTCTGCGAAGATCGACGCGACAAATGACATGAGTAATAATAACCGCTTACAGTAAATGAAGGGGTGAGATTTAGGATATCAAATACTAGCCCAGGTTAGATTTGAACTCATAAAAGTTGTTCCGTGTGTCAAACTGAACATAAGTTTCAACCAAAATAGGAAAATATTCGAAAGTTGACCGCAAATATTCTGTGCATTAAGAGGAAACGCTGATGGCGTTTGTTCCATACAAACGTAATCCTCAGTTTCCTCTCTGGATAATGACACTAGAGCTATGATTATTTTACCATGCAATCTGTAGGTACCACTGTATGTCTCTCGGTTGTGTTTTTCTCCATAAATTAATAATTATAAGAATTAGGAGCCTTCTAAAATGACAAAAACAGACCATTTTTACTGCCCTTATCAGACGTCCAGCAAACAAATTTGACGAATATAAAAAATAAAAGGAAAACCGACAGACATAGCCAAAGCCCTTCTTAATATATTCTTGAAAAAATAAAAAAAAACGATCCAGTATTGGAGGAGGAAACTGGGGATTACGAAATAACAATTTCGTCTATTTTAAATAGGTATAATCGATCCAAGCTGCAGTTGTCTCTATCGTCCCTCATACATTTATATCCCAGCAACAGCGCGACAGCAATAGATTTGTTAAATACCTATTTTTCAAATTTCATGCAGACATCCTTTCCTCTTAAACACAATTTAAAACTATCCCGTTCGCGCTACAGCACAGATTAAAGTTGTAAGCTACAGTCTGAGTTTGTGTTATCTCTGTTACGTGTCAGTTATGCCCATACAATTGGGCCCAGTTGTCAATAACGCGATATAAGAACTTACCGTCTTCCTTTTTGCTTTAATCTTAGACGATGAAACGTGTAATGAACGAGATGTTGCATCCCTTATGAGCCTTCAGGTCAGTAGGTGACCGAGATAAATAAGTATTCCTATTTATGCAAATCTCTCAACTCTGTGATTCGATTTAATTAACAATTAAGTAATTGGTTAAGACAAAGTACTAAGTTTTACACCCGTGATCCTTTGTTATAGGGTGACCTCTTCGATTTCGAATTTCGGAAAATCCTTACATCACCCCAACGTTATAAGAAGTATGGTACATAGATATTAATACCTAGGAATAAATCATAGGATTAGGATTTTTTATCCCATTTAGAAAGCGGGGTAGAGACTGTAGATAAATGCGAAATCATAACTTTCATTGGATGAAGTAAGGAGATACTCTTTGTAGGTCAACGTACCACAAAGTTTACTTACAAATTGAACGATAACCTATCATTAACATGAACAGATAAAGGCTCGACACGATAACTTAGTATTTCCCACGGGAAATATATGTGAGATAATTTTTTTATTTTCATTTTATTTTAAAAATCACAATATTTTTGTTAGATAAAATTAAAGAAAGAAACAAACACCGGCCAAGTGCGAGTCGGATTCGAACGCGGAGAGTTCCGTACAATATTAAAATTCAAAATTCAAAATCATTTAGACCTTCGCAGGCACTAATGAAAAGTCTGACTCTAATACCGGTTCGGAAGGTAACATTTGCTGAGAAGAGCCGGCAATTAACAAACTCAACTTTGCTATGAAAAAAAAAACGCCAAAAAAGACGTTTCTTGTATGAGCTCCCCCTTTAATTTTTATTACATTTTTATTATTTGTTGTCACATTCTCTGAAAGTTTCAGCTATTACCGTTCATGAGATACAGCTCACTGACAGACAGACGGATGGACGGACGGACAGCGGAGTCTTAGTAATAGGGTCCCATTTGGCACCCTTCGGGTACGGAACCCTAAAAACTTACAGAAAAAACGTCTAGGGCCATATTTTTAAAGAGTTGAAAATCATCAATTTTCAACTCTTTCAAAATATGGCTTTTATCACTAGACATGGTTTTATTTTTCTCTTGCTTACCAGAGCCGGTTTTGACTAGTCTTTCGCCCAGTACCCACTTGACGTACATACCTAATTTCATATACATGTAGTATAAAGTGACAGAAGTGAAGTTCAATTATATTTTTTTACTATCCAAGGACCGATTTAGGTTCGATTAACTCATCGAGAATTCCCACCAGTATGAGGTATAATGAGATAATGAATAGATTAGTAGGTGCAGGCCTTGCGAAGTCTTAGCCTTGGGAAGCCCTGCAATCGATCGTTCTTGACTCTTGACTTCAACGGCCATCTGTTTTTCACGGACGGCCATCAAATTGACAATACCGGTAATGCTATTACTAGTTTTATTTTGATGATATACCTATGTATGGTCGTCCTACTTACTATCTTATTTGCTTTATCATACAAAAAAGTGCGAAAGTTGGTATGTATGTTTGTTACCACTCAGCTCCGTAACGGCTAAAAATCTTTTGATGCACATAGATCATTTCCTGGGAAAACATATAGGACATAGGATTTTGTCCCGGGAAAACACCAGTTCAGCGGGGCGTAAGTTAGTATTGAATAATAATAATATTTCATCATCATCATGGCTTTTCCCAATAATGGCCATATCATCAGATCCTACACTTCCCCATCCACCCGCTACCTGCCATGTTTCATCACTTACCATGCTGAGATTTTGGTCAGTGCATAAACATTTTTACGTAGGTACTTACTATTAGCACAATGCCGAATTTAATCATTATTTTCCGATGTATAAAAGGACTATCTGTCCCCCACGTTCCCGGGATAAAAAGTAGCCTAATAGATATCTATGGTATGGAGAAAGACATATGTCTTTCTCCATACCATAGGCTATCTGCATGCCAAATATCATAATGATCCGTTGAGTGGTTGAGGCGTGAAGGCGTAACAAACAAACTCATTTTCGCATTTATAATATGAGGACTCAATTCGTCATACTTTTCATACAAAACCTCTGTACTTATTATGGCGTTTTTAAACATTTTTCGTTAGATGTTTTGAACAAATTAGTATCTTGTGCACTATATCTAGCCTTGTATCTAGTCGTAATTTAAAAAAAGTGTGAAACATATTCAGTCAAAGCCTCCGAAAAACAGCGTTTTTGCCTGAACTTTGGCCATATCTAATGTACCTATAAATTGTAAAAGTAAAGAAAACATTTAGACACCAGGCTTGCAAATGTATTGGAGATTCTAAATAACTAACTTTTTTTTCACAAACTTGTAAGATTTTTTCACGAGAAGTATACTCCTGGAACAAGTTTTATGAATGCGAAATCGTGAATGACGACCTAGCGAAGCGGCCGCGAGTGATCAGCGGAATTTACCGACTGATAACCGACGGCTCTGATGCTGTCTCTCTTTTTTCGCAGTCAAACATTACGTTGGATGAAACAACAAGCTTTTAGACTATGCTTGCGTTGAAGTTGCGCCGGCCACAGAGGGCCGCCTTAAGTTAGGATTAGGATTACATTAGTACTTTGTATTATATGGGCTCTCCTACAAACTTTTTCTTTGATGTATGAACTATGTGACAGTTTTCGAGCAGAAATAAGTATCGACCATTGAATAATAATTCAATGGTATCGACTAATTCAGCACTTAATGCAATTGATAATCTCCTTTTTTTGAAGTTGGTTTAAAATAGTATACACCCTTAGTTAAAAAAGATTTATAATATAACTGACAGACTAATTAAAATTATAAATTTTAAAATTAAAGAAAACAAAATGAACGTCTTTTGCGCTTCTACTATAAATCTATGCATCTACCAATTTATAGATTTCTCTACCGACATCATTTCGTTTAGATAATGTTTTTTTACATGAAATTGTTTTATATTTCCCTATCATACATATTATTATTTCATGATTCATAATAGCTGAAACCTTGGATAAAATAGGTACATATTTCTATGTTTTGGCTCATTCATTTCTTGGATCAGCCTTTGCATTTACTTTCATACAGTATTATTTCACTTTGTGGAAGTTAGTAAAAAAATCTATGAAAAGGTTGCCTGCGCGGAAAAGAAGGAAAAGTTAAATTTCCAATTTTTAATGTTTTATCTTCAACTGCGGAAAATACCTACCTACTTGACAGGATGACGGCGAGATGGCTTTCTTAAAGAGCTTATCTATTATTTAACACTCACTTGAGATACTCGGGAAATCGTATTGATTTTATCTCAGATCTGAAACCTTTCTATTTGACGTTATCTCCGTAACTCGGCATGTCAGTATGTTATAATATGATATAAAATACGCAGATGTGACAGACAATTGGGTACATCATTCATTAATTGATATATAAGGTCCTAAATATAGAAAATTTCCTCAAGCCTGCCGCTGCTTCCGATTAACGGCAGGGTTCCCAGAAGGCTGGCAGCGTTTCCTCTTTGGATAGCCAAGCTGACGCGTTGGCGGAAAAAGCTCCCCGCCCGCTGGTATTCGGAGGTCTCGATCAATTTTGATGACTAGGTGCGAGTAAAACGGCGAGCTTCGGACCCCCACGGTCCCATGGTCTCGACCGCAAAAGGCACAAAAATATAATTGGGTCCAATCGATGCGTATTTTTTGATTATTTTCCGCACTGGCCGCAGCTGCCCCTGCAGCTTTACATGTCGCCGGTAAGTGAGATGGCGCGAGTGTATCGACACATGTGGCATCCCACACCAGCGACTTGCCGACACTCCAAGGGATCAAAGACATACCATCCGGTCTCTTGCCATCGCCCCGCGCAATACCGACTGGTTCCAGTACGGAAGGCACGTTAGCGACAACAAGAGCCCTGCGCATAATGTCATTAATAGCTGAGTGTCGTGATATTCGACCAGCACTTAGAGAGCACGAAAGCCCATGGTGGCCGAGCTCGTTGACGAGATCTCCGCAGCGGCAGCGATGAGGTTGATTGGTCCTGCAACCAAGACGAAGACAAATACACAGACTTAAGAGCACTCAATTCGCCATACTTTTCATACAAAACCTCTGTACTTATTACGGCTTATCTAGATACCAGGCTTGCAAATGTATTGGAGATTCTAAATAACTAACTTTTTTTTCACAAACTTGTAAGATTTTTTCACAAGAAGTACACGCCTGGAACAAGTTTTATGATATGCGAAATCATGAATGACGACCTAGCGAAGCGGCCGCGAGTGATCAGCGGTATTTACCGACTGATAACCGACGGCTCTGATGCTGTCTCTCTTTTTTCGCAGTCAAACATTACGTTGGATGAAACAACAAGCTTTTAGACTATGCTTGCGTTGAAGTTGCGCCGGCCACAGAGGGCCGCCTTAATGTTATACGGTCTAACAATGTCCCAGTATTTGTGGATGAACTTACATTTAGATTTTTATCAACTTTTCATAGTCCTAACTATTGACAGTCCTTACTATAAGACGGGCTGGTTGTTGTATAGGCTAGATACCCTGAAAGCCATGCCCCAGGACCTGGGTTCGATATGCCGAATGGACAAACCAGAATTATAGCGTATTTACTAACTGCAAAGAATCATGGCGAGATCCATACATTGATGTGTACAAAAAAAAAACATTTTAGAGTTTTGAATCACTTCCAATGCTGAGATTACATTACCAGCAACATATTAATATACTTGAAATATTTTATAAACCCCGCAAAACAACAACATAATGGTTTTGGTCGCGATTCGCCGGCATGGCATAGATTGTCGCATTTTTATCCCGGGGATTTAAAAATATTTTAATTGCCTCACGTTATTCCTTAGGCACCAAGGATCAATAATAATGTAATTTCAACGTCTCTAAAAATCTTTATTTTTTTGTACAAATCTCGCCATGATTCTTTGTAACTTGTAACATTTTGTAAATTTAAAAAAGGATAAGAATGGATATCAATCAACCACTATTTACTAGTGTAATCATATTCTTGATATTCATATATTTATACGACGAAGTCGGTAAACATGCTTGCGGCCCGCATGATGGTAAGCGGTTACCGCAGCCATATGGAAGCTTGCAACACACGGGGCATCACTCACGCGTTACCGACCCTTCACCCCTCCCCAATGAGACTGGCGACTTTACTCACGAGCAGGAACACAACATTATAATTTGGCTGCGGTATTCCGTATGATGCAATTATTGAATTAATTTCATCAAATGTCGATAAACATGTTACTTAAATACAGAATGTATTATTTGAAACATACCTCTATGTTAATTCAATAGATGATAATGGAGCACATGTATTCCAAGAAGTGGAACCTTGCTTATGACTTGTTACTTTGGAGACCTATGTTACGTTGGTTGGTAGGATATTGACGGGCCAGATGGCGTGGTTAAGTTTCTAACTATCACGCCGCAGGTGATGGGTTCGATTCCCGCCCAGGACATGCATCTAAGTAATTAATTGCTTCAAACTGTCATATACATATTTATACAAAAATAAGTAACCTACCACACGGCCGGTGTCAAAAAACGAAAAACGAAAATTGCCTTTAATTTGTACGTAGTATTTATATACTCGAGCTTTAATTAAATTGTAATACTAGCCTACACCTAATTAATTTGTTAACATCCATAATGAACGTTCAATTTCTAGTTTATTAAACTACAAATTGGCTACCTTTTTTTTTTTTTTTTTTTTTTTTTTTTTTTCGTGGGGAAATCCTCATAGGATACCCGACCGCCCCGGGGGAAGCGGCCAGGTTATGCCGGACTTGTACCGGCTAAAACCCCACGGTGGTCGCCATCTGCGCTGTAGAGGGGGGCGGGCTCTCGTGTTGAACGCGTACCTGCTCACCCCTCCACGCGCGGCGCTAAGATAGCTCGTCCCGGGGGAAGTGTGATACCTCCCCCAGCACCCTCGCTGTGCTATCGCACGATGAGTCGTGACCACATCGACCCATCGTCCTCCTTGGGGTCGCTTCTGGGCGCACAGAGCCCCCGCCCTGATTGCCCACGACCCCAAAAGCCCCGTTTAGTCGCCTTTTACGACAGGCAGGGGGACACCGTAGCTGTTATTCTAAGCCCCAGCTACAGGGCAGACAACTACCTACACAGTTTGGCACCCGACGTGGGTCCATATTCATTTTAAAAGCGCATCATGGTTGATTGATAGCACAAGTGTCAGTCAGGGCTATTTTCCGCATACCGACTTAAATATTTTCCATATATTCTGATTTACGAGCCTTACTCATGGAATATTATTTATTTCAGATATGGCAATATTTTAAAAATGTCAAGTGTCAATATAGTTCCGCGAACTACCGTCTGTCATGCTTGGCAGTAGTATTGCAAGCGCAAGATCAAGTAAAGTTGAAAGTCGATATCGATAAAATTATATTTTACGTAAAGTTTTTCAACTTTTAATAATATAATTATTTTATTACTCCACCTTGGTTTCATATGCAGGATCTTAAGCATATTGAGGTATTCAGCCATAATTTGGCCATCGATTTTTGGAACGTAGAATTTTGGGTTGGTACCCCAGCATCCTGGGGTGATGAATGTCTAGGAACTTAATTTGACAGTCAATAAATTCCTCTACCTGGAAACTTAGATGGAAATAGGTGGCCACAACTGGATCAATAGTGATTTTATACCATTTATCTTTAAAAAATTATAATAAAGAAAATATTTGTCTCTCGATACGCACTTCTACAAAACCAAAAAGATAAATAAATAAACAACTTTATTAGTAAAACTAATCAACACGATACTCATTTCTTAATTAAAGGCGATACATGATAATTTTACATTAAAATATCATTCAGGTGGCCACAATCGAGGCTCTTGCCCTACGCAAATAGTCTCATAATTTTGAAATTTCCTGAGCATAATGATGAATAAATAATTAAATTATATTAAAAATAAAATTCTATGTCAGTTTTTCCCCTATATTGCATGTAAACATACACTGACTTCTTTGTGAGTTACTGTAGTTAATTTTGTCGGTCTGTTTGGCGGAATGAAGAAGAAGAAGAATGAAGAAGGCCCGCCCCGAGCTGCACACGATTGGTTCGTCTGTCGATGCTCGTCGTCTATTGGATTCTTGCTTGTCGTTTGGCTACTGTGATTTGGCCAAAAGTGTACATGCGCGAGCTTGCCCCCACTACTGCCTATTTGTGCCCACCACCTCTGCCTCATACTGTACCTGTAATTGTGGTACCATGACCTCAAAGTGGAGGTCTATTTTTAGACTTCCACCCACTTATCTACCTCGTATTTTTTTTTATCATAGATTATTATTTAAAACTTGTAACATTCGTCGAGTTTGGTACATTATCTTTCGAATAAAGAGCCAACACCGACCCTAAAGTCATAAAGATAAGAGAACAATGGACCGACAAAAAAACTTTGGTTTGTTTACATTGTGTTCACGATTGTTTACATTAGCATCGTATTTCTCTTTTTTGCTTACTTGAGACTAGTAAAATAAATATATTAATTTGATAAAACATTTATCCTTGTCGATATAAAGCTATGTAACATGTGGACAGAGTTATTCGTCTTGAAGTGCAAACTCGAAATGTTTATGAAGTGCCGTTTTTTTACAGTTGTCATTTTTTCCAGTATTCTTATTGGAATCTTGTAATACTTCATTCCAATTCCCATAAGATTCCAATAAGAAAATGTATTCAGGATGACGCTATAAGTTACTGTTTCTTGATTAATACTGTAAATACCCAGATATTTATGATTTAGTGACCTTGGGTGCCGCGCGCCATTTGCAAATTCCGCAAAATATCCGCGAACCCCGCGAGCCGAAGGAAGCTGTCAATAAAAAAATCGCGACTCAGCAGGTTAATACTGGTCGGCTCGCCCTCGGATAGGTCGGTAGTCAGTATTGACGTAGGTAGGTAAGTAGGAATCCGACCTTCGGAAGGTGCGGTACGGCTTTAAATCCTTAATAGATCAATCATTATAATTTATACAATCACAGCTTCTATGTATGACGTGCTTAACCGAAAAATATCAGTATTTTTGGATTCCTCATTGAAATTCATCCAATTCCTTTATTTTAACTAAAGGAGGTGTTATATTATCATCACATTTAGTAGGAATGATAATAATAATTAGTAATTTTACTTTGCGTCAGTCAGTGTCTGTAAAGTGGCCTTCCAGATAGTCGATATCAACATCGGTAACGGGTACAACACTATTATGTCGTGGGCGGTGAACATGTAAAGAAAGATCGATCGGGACAGATTCGCGTAGCGGTTGTTTGTGATGTCAACATGAATTAGTAACTTTAATATTTTTCTAGAGATACAATCGAACATGTGCTAACTACTCGATAATAAACAACGCGGAAAATTGTCATCGAACGCGCGCTGTTCACGAAAAATGAATAGTTAATACGAACAGAGTTTAAAACAAGTCAGTCAATAGTTTTTAGCTTTTTGCTCTACTACGCGGTGATAATGTGTGTCAAATTTAGTGTTTTATTAGTGTTTAAACAGTTTAGTAAGTGGTGAAGTTGTGTTTATTGTACTGGGTAAATTGTGAACGGAACAGATGGCTTTCCAAAGTTATATATCGGAATTTTTCCACAATTACAACGTGATGGCGCCTTTCTCTCGGTTTTACCGGGCTATGGTGCTCAAGATTAACCAGCGTAAGTACTCAATACATCCCAATAAATATGAGCTTCATATCCTATCAATTAAATTTTACATGGTCTAAGAATTAAATTGTCTCTTGCCACCTGAATTAAAAATTAAAGTAGGCGGAGGATTAATTATTAGATAAATAATTATAAATAAAATTCAGTAAATCCATCCGGAATAAATATTAATTAGATGCTGGGTACTGTGGAATTCTACCATACAATATAGATATATGACTACACCACAGATACAATGTTTTGAAACCTCATTATAATGAGGACAGCAAAGAGAGTGAATTGGCAACTTTTTCTTTTTTTAACTGTTTGAGACTAAGGACAACCCATTTAATGACTTGAATAGCAGTTCCTGCAATAATATTCTTTTCATGCAAGTCTCATTCGCAAGCCGATGGGTTAGGAAACAAAATATTACTTCATATATACTATGAAAACATATCTAGACTCCAGTTTAAGGGACCACCTGCTTATAAAGACCTATTTTGCCAGAAGAAGATGCAGTGTTATATTTACCTATGCACCAGCAACGACCTGCTTCTTCTTTCTTCCCTCACCTAGGTATGTGGGTGGATTAGCACACGTAAATCACAGTCAGTGTTTTTCATCTGTTGTGACAAAGTCAAGAATTTGTTACGAGCGCTCAAAAGAGTTCCGTGAAGCGAAAGTGTTTCTCAATTAAAGAAAAAACATGAAACCAAAGCGTGGCATTTACTAGTAATATTAATACATAAGTATGTATGTATTAAAAACTGCAACACCAGTGGCATCACTAGCATCATAGAGCTATGGTCATCGCTTACCACCAGGCAGCGGTATGGTATGTTGCTATGATAAGTCGAGTCAATCATACTAACTCAGCATTATAATATAGGTAGTATAGATTGATTGATAACATACCTGACGTAAGTACATTAAATACTTATCAATATCTTATCACTTATAATAGGTAGCTCCTAAGCTGTTTGTATTGCTATTATGGATATGATATGAATGTGATTTAAGTATATGATTGTGTTGCTGGCAAAGACATTGTTCTATGGGTATTTGGGATACTTGTAAATAGTAGTGCTTATGATCACATTAACACTTCACTTTGCCAAAGAACTTAATAAAACTACGTAAAGAAGGGACACTCATACCTCTCCAACTTTTTGATAAACCTCAGTTACGATAACTTCTCTGATCCACAGAAAAAGGACACATTTTAAAAGCGATGATAGCTCAGTGGTAGTGACATCGGATACCAAGACAAAGGTACCAGGATCGAATCCTACAATGAGCTTTCGTTGAAGGAAAGCATCATGAGGAAACCTTAGCACGGTGTAGGGTACTTTGTAGTATAGTACACTTACACTGGCTGGCTACCACCCTCAAGTAAAGCACCCTCAAGCAAATCTGTCTCCAAGCATCTATCGGTGTGTTCCGACAGCTGCACTTGAGAGCCAGTTCCTTCTAGGCATTGTGTACTTACCACCTTTGGTCACGTCATCATCACTTACCATGGTGAGATTGTTGTCAAACACAGGCCTGTACTCAGGAAAAAACTGATCGGTTCCCACCCTCATAGTGAGAATCTTGCAAAGCCACTGTTCCAGCAGATGCACCTTAGAGAGTTTTGTGTATTTACCACCATCGGTGACATCAGAACTTACCATGTCAAAGAAGTAATAAATTGGTGATCAAAGTCAGATCTTTTGCTTCTGATATTCCATGTGACGTAACTCAAAATAAGATTCCCAATTATTTATGACCTAAGTAAGTAATCATGAGTAGGTACGAAGAAATAGTCTTTACTTCGTGTTTTTCGACCCAAGGTCACTGTGGGCCGACCTTAGCTGTAGTTACACGCTTTACGCCGGTTTAGCAGTCTTCAGGGGTGATTACTATCATTTTTCCAATTACAGGTAAGGTATTTCTCATTTATTATGTTGCGGGTACTACAGCATTAGTTATTATTTATTGGTATGAAGAACTTCTTACATTTTGATTCACTGCGTGTATTTTTAAAGCTTCTATACCACGGAATAATTAAATAAATCGACATACATACAAAAATTTAAACCGGTCAAGTGCGAGTCGCACTCGCGTACCGAAGGTTCCGTACAAACTTCTTTCCGATTATGTTATTTCGGATTTGTTCCTTCATGGCATAGCTTCTTGCCAAATTTCATGATTCTAAGTCAACGGGAAGTACCCGTATAGGTTTTGATTCCCTTGCGAACGTAAAATTTGCGGCATAACCGGCCGTATCTTTTGCTTGCAGCGTTGACATAGAAGTTTGATTTTTTCACTGCTCGAAGGGATTGCAGACCTGAGTACCTATTAGATATTTCAGCTTGATACCTCCACGCGTTCCTGAGAAAAAGCATCTTGACATACGGACAAACAACAGAGTGATCCTATAAGGGTTCCTTTTTTTTTTTGATGTACTGGATCCTAAAAATAGCTTTCTCCACACCTTCTCCACATAAACTAACTATACCAAATCTCGCACTTCTTCGTGCGAGCAATATGCTTAAAAAGGGATATCTCTTTGGGGAATATACATACAGAGTTATTGTTGATTGTAGCTATGGGTACAAAATATTTTCTTCACGTAAATATACCTTTAAGATACCTACCTGAAAAAAATACCTTAATAGTCAAAAATAGTCATTGACTAATTTAATTTAGTTTTGACCCTGATAAGGCAGAGGCACATACGATTATTAATCAAACTGCCATTTAATAAAATTATGGATGATATCATCATACCTGTCACATCAGGTCGTGATATACCTACAATGTTTTATGAGGTATTCATTATAAGTCATCTCTGTTAGGTTTTTGTGAGTAAATAAATAAATAGGTACAGGTGTAGGTACTGCAACATTCTCCACTTATTGAATTCATTTGAATTAGTTGGTACATTTGAAAATAAATGTAATGCTATGCAGTTCGGTACACCACCAGTTGTGTACCTAGGCACAGAATAGATAATAGTACTAACACCTAGGTATTTAACATTCATGCTAATTGCCTCTTTAAATTTTATACATTTATTTATTAAAATTTATCACAATACAATTTAGCTAGGTAGGTGGGTCTCCAAGCGTGGTTAGACAGACGCGTGCGTCTATTTCACAAGCGAGTTACCACCCTATTGCCTACTGAATAAAAATCAAACTTGGAGGTCCACGGGCTTTGATTTTAGATCGACACGTCTCTTACGATTTCGATTTATATGAGGTTAGCAATACGGTTTCAATTCGCTTGGCTGGCAATTAGGCGTATACATCCGTGAATGATATTTGTACACAAAGCATACAAAAACTAAATTGTTTGTTATTCCTTTAAAAGAATATAATTCAGTTTCATCTGCATCCTTATGATAATAATTAAAAGTACCGTATGAACAGGTTGGTATTATCTGTTTAAAATTACCGCAAGGCGCAAAAACTGCAGCATTGGTTTTGTGAAAGTTTTTGGGGATTCCATTGAGAGTGTGGTTGACCTACATTGACGGTTCGACGAAATTAATGCGTGTGAGTGTACTCGTAGCGTATTACATATAATTTTTGAGTTAATTAACTTCAGCCTGATGTTTTGTACCAAATAAAAAAAACTAAATATACTTGAGGAAAAAGTATTTAAAATTTCCCCGACAAGTTGCGCCACTGCGGCACCATCGAACAATTTCCTCGTTGAATGGTACACACGACGCGCATAACGCATTTTATAAAATTAAGGCTATCCCATATCAACCTAGCGTCATTAAGACGTCCGAAGAAAACATTGAAGGAAGACTGTGGAATACCTAGTATGGAAACATCGTGAGTCAAAAGTAGGATTTTTGAGCAATTCTAATAAGCCTAACGCTAGTGGTTCGAATGGAATGACTCCAGGCTAAAAACCTTTACGTAACACGAAACTGATAAGGTTTGCGTTAGTTGGATCAACAAATACCAGTTAATAAGTTAATAAGGCTAGTAGCGGAGAGCAAAAAGATTTAAAAGAACCTGTCGCCTACAAGTTTTGTCGCTTGAAGGAAATCAAGTTCCTGTTCAAAGAACAAGAACAGAAGTAAACAAACTTCCAAGGTGTTCATTATTACTGTGAGCTATAATCGTACAAGGGAAGTAGGCCTTGACAAGCCCCGGTCCCGAGGCCAACCGACGCAAGATGCATTTCCATCCGCTTCGTAATTCAATCGCCTTGTCCCAATGTGTTTGTCTGTATTTGTCTAACGGTATCGCACTGCCACGGATTTCATATTTCAACACAACTATTAGATAATGTAGGAAATATGACTGTTGACTGCATAATCCTACATTAGATAAATTATCTCGTTTCAGGGACATTTCTCATTAGGTCTGGAATCTACTATGTTAGTATTATTTGATATTCTGCGGCCGAACTACGTAATATTTAGATTTGAAATTCTGTTATACAATTCGCCATACAAAGAAGACCTTGTTTGCACATGCACAATATTTGGGACTTGACGATTTACTAAAATCGTTCAGAATTTCGTTCTACTTAAAACAATTCTGTCATTACTAAAATAATTTTCAGCTAAACAAACTGAACATATGATACTTAAATGTTGTGCTATTTTGACTTTCCTCGACGTTCCTTGACCTACACTGTCGCCCGATGTTCACCGAGAGGGAACTAAGCGAGAAAATTGAATTCTTGATAAATAATTATTCAAAGTAGTACGTGTAAATTGTTTTGATTAAAACCAGAGCTGATTCATGACACTTAATACTCTGCAGACATACCTACATTACGGGTTTCGATATACAAGAGAACGCCACTCGTCCATTATTGGTGGAGTCAAAAGCTGCACTCTGCTAAAATCTTTGACTGCGGCACGCAATTCAATATTTGAATTTCCTTGCTCTCCGGAAAAGTGGCGCCAGATATTTGAACAATCTTTTGCAGTTCCTACGTATATTATCATGTCTGCTTGTCGATGCGCCTGGCTAATTTAGCACAATGAATGACAATTTCATCTGTGGACAAAGCAATGACATCGTCTGTCGACCTCGACATCCCAGGGTCGTTTCAACCGGTATTTTTAGAAATTCGTTACTAAATGATGTGGTCCTTTCTCCAAAGGTGGCCTAGAAATATCCTAGAAAATCTCCTCCTTGTCATTTTAGGAACATGCTTGTAAGATGCCGATGAAAGTTGGAAACTTGACCCTTTGATGTGTGACAGAAGAAATTGTCTAGGAGTTAGTGACTGTGATATGTGAAGTAGTTCAGGAATTTTCACACTTTTGGTCATTTCTGAAACAGTATTACTGTTTACATGTGGAATTATTGAAACTAATTAATGCTAAGCCTTTTGACCTTGTCGTGTTTATTTTTGTTTGTTTGGCCTACGTTTTCACAGTTCTCTTTTGTTAAAGACTTTCACCATTAATATTAAATAAATAAAATATCCTGGGACATTCATCACACACGGTCATCTGATCCCAAACCAAGCAGAGCTTGTAGGTACTATGGAAACCAGATAACTGATATAATACATATACTACTTTTTGTTTGTAAATACATACTTAATATACATAACTAGCTTTATAGCCCGCGACTTCGTCCGCGTAGATTATTTCTTTTTTCTAGATATTAATCATTGTAACAATATTGAGCTTTGTTCATGGCTATTGTCCGCCACTGCGTGTGATATTGACAAAAGTTCAGGTAGATTAAGAGCTCATATGCGAGGATGCCACATAAAACTGAAATAGTCCTGCCTCAAATCAACTCTAGCAAATTTCAGAGTTTTTCCCTGTGAGTACAAACCTTAATTAGGAACTGTTATCTTTTAAATTCAAACGGAAGGTGATTTGGAATCAATAGTATACGCGGCAAGAAGACTGTTTCTCCTCTGGCAGAACCAGTAAATATTTTGGCCTCAATAACATTGCGGCGGAGAGCTGTTACTTGTAGTCTAGTTCCACAGCACAATTTTGGAGGCCTTATCTCTTTCCCTCATGTCTGAGGATCGTGGTCAACATCGGGTTTGCTTCTAGAGCGAATGATCTGCCTCCACTGGTTTCTGTCTTCTGGTTTCTGTAAAACTTGGAGGACGATGAGTCTTTTACTTGATCGGACCATCTTGTTGGTGAACGACCACGTAGTCGTTTTCCTTCCGTGTTCCCAACTATAATCAGATTTCCAAACTTTCATCGCCTTTGCGCACCATGTGGCCGAAATACGAAAAAATACGTTCGTGGCATATGGTGGACAATCGTGTTTTAATTTTGAGCTGCGATAGGATTGATGCATTGTTGCGTTTACCGGTCCAAGGTTTTTCCAACATCCGTCTCCAGCACCACATCTATCGTATGCATCAATCCTTTTTCTTTCTCGGGCCAGTATAGTCCACGCTTCCACTCCATACATGAAAATGAGGAATACCAATGCTCGTATTAACCGGATCTTTGTTTTAATACCGATTCCTCTCTTTTTCCTGATGTTGTTTAGGCGAGTCATTTCAATACGCCAATACCATAAGCCGAAATAATAAATTTTTAAATTTTCAATCCGAAAATAAAGAACTTCATATACTAAATTTAATCCCCCTTTTCACTCCTTAAGGGTTCAAATTCCAACAATACCGATATTCGTTGCGTTAGTTTATAACCATAAGCTTAAATAATAAATTTGGTGTACTTCCATACACAAATTCATCCCCCTTTATACCCTTTCGGGATCGGAATTGTCAAAAACGTTGAGGCACATATAAATTAATTTTCATATGTCAACCTAAACACAAAATTTGAAGGTCCTAACTTCGAAACTGATGGACTTTCATATAAACTTGCATCCCCTATTTTACCCCCTTAAGGATGGAATATCCAAAAATCCTTAGTGGTTGCCTACACTGTGTAATAATATATTAAGTGACGTTTACTTTGAAACTGAATGACTTACATACATCCCATACCTTTTCACCCTGTCGGGGGTGAATTTGTCAAAAAAGCTGAAACATGTATAAATTAATTTTCAATCGTTAGCCTAAATACAAAATTTGAAGATCCTAACTTCAAAACTGACGAACTTTCATACAAACTTTCATACCCTATTTTACTCCCCTAGGAGTGGAATTTCCAAAAATCCTTCCTTTTTTTTATGTCAAAAGGTTGACAAAGAGGCAGACGGTCCACCTGATGGTAAGTGGTCACCGCCGCCTATGGACATTTGCAATACCAGGGCGATTGCTGATGTGTTGCCGACCTTGAAGAGCTCTTTTTACGCCCCTTTTGAAGAACCCGATATCGTAGCGCTGAGGGAAAACCGTAATGGGGAGCTCATTCCACATCCCAATAGTCCGCAATAGAAACGTCCGACTGAACCGTTGTGTGGACGATCGAGGCGGCTCGAGGATATGAGGATGAACTCCACATCGCCGGCGAGCGGTGCGGTGGTAAAAAGGTGATGATGGCACCAGGTCAAAAAGTTCTTGAGAACACTCCCCATTATACAGACGGTAGAACACACAGAGAGAGCCAATATCTCTCCGAAGGCTGAGAGGTTCCAAACCGCCAGTGAGTTCGGGATCGCCAACTATACGAGTGGCCCGCCTTTGCACCGAAGCAAGTGGATCAAGCTGGTAAGCGGGTGCGCCTGCCCAGAGGTGTGAGCAGTACTCCATATGCGGCCTTACTGAATACCTACACTGTATAATATTAAATTTAGTGAAGTTTACTTTGAAATTGTGATAGGTGCTATTAAACACTGTAGGTATCACATGTATGCTGACGATATCCAGGTATACATATCGTTTCAGCCTGAAGACATACAGACAGCTGTGGCCAATTTAAATGAGGATCTGCAACGCATTGTGGAATGGTCTGAACGTAATACTTTGGTTTTAAATCCAGACAAAACTAAGTATTTAGTACTCGGTTCTAAATTTCAGTTAAAATGCATATCAAACTGCAGTCCTTTGATCTCAATGCTGGGTTGCCAGATCGAACGTGTCTCTGAGGCTCGTAACCTGGGTGTAATTATGGATGAGGATCTGCGTTTTGAAGCCCATATTACTGAAATGGTACGCAGGTCACTGTATAGACTCAAAATGTTATATAAAATCCGTAGTTTTCTAAGCACTGACCTGCGTATAAAGCTTTGTGAATCATTGGTACTTTCTGTGTTAGGTTATGCAGATATTGTTTATGGGCCGCGTCTGTTGGCACGAACTGATAGGGTTATACAAAGGGTTCAGAATGCATGTGCTAGATATTGCTTTAATGTTTTACCACGTACGCATGTCACTCCTCACCTAAACAACGCAGGTATTTTGAAAATGACTCTCCGAAGAGAACTCCATTTGGCATCTCTTCTTTTTAATGTGGCGAAATTTGAAACTCCAGAGTATCTCTTTGAGAAGTTGAAGTGGCGATACAGGTCCAGCAAACGTGCGGCTAGAGCTACAAGTTATCAATTAAAAATGCCCTCACATCGCACTGCAGCTTTTAGAGGCAGTTTCAAATATACGGCTACCAAGTGTTGGAACAACCTTCCACCTCCAGTTAGGGAAGCTAACAGCGTTGCGTCTTTCAAGACCAAATTAAAAGCTTTTTTAATTAGTTACCAAAAAAATCTTCCCGTAGGTAGCCGAGTTGTTCCAACATATTTGAGTACTTTCCTCTAGGTAATTTATTTTCTATATTTGATATTTAAGTATTTGTAGTCGCAATGACTTGCATTATATATTCTATTCAATATTTAATTATATCATTATGTTTATGTAAATGTTTCAGTATAAAGTTATAATGTATTTATTTATTGTTTTATTTTAATTATGTATGTACTTATTTTACATCTCACATTTATTTATTTATGTCAGGGGCACCCCGCGAGCGCATCTCGACTTTTTTAAGGGGCTCCACTGAAAATCAGTGCTGGTGGTAGGTGGGTACTTGCCACAGCATATGCTGAGTGGAGTCCTTTTTGGCATCACACCACAAATATTAATTTACATACCTTTATATATTTTTTATATTAGTGGCATTTTATAATATAAGCTTTGCGTTATTGTGTTTATTTTTGTTCTCGTTTATATAAGCTTCTGTTTTTGTTGTTTTTATTCTACGTTGTTTCAATGTTTGTGATGTGTGTGTGCCAAATAAAGTTCTGTCTATTGTCTATTGTAAATTGAAGGACTTGCATACACATCTTCATCCCCCTTTTTCTCCCTTCGGTGGTGGAATAATCACAAACGCTGAGATAACTATACATTAATTTTCAATCGTCAGCCTAAACACAAAATTTGAAGATCCTAACATCAAAACTGACGGACTTGCATACAAACTTTCATCCCTTATTTTACCCTGTTAGGGGTGTAGTTTCCAAAAATCCTTCCTTAGTGGATGCCTACACCGTATAATAATACATTTAGTGAAGTTTACTTTGAAATTGAAGGACTTGCATACACAACTTCATCCCCCTTTTCCTCCCTTCGGTGGAGGAATTATTACAAACGCTGAGATAACTATATATTAATTTTCAATCGTCAGCCTAAACACAAAATTTGAAGATCCTAACTTCAAAACTGACGAACTTGCATACAAACTTTCATCCCTTATTTTACCCCATTAGGAGTGGAATTTCCAAAAATTCTTCCTTAGTGGATGCCTACACCGTATAATAATACATTTAGTGAAGTTTACTTTGAAATTGAAGGACTTGCATACACAACTTCATCCCCCTTTTCCTCCCTTCGGTGGTGGAATTATCACAAACGCTGAGATAACTACACATTAATTTTCAATCGTCACTCTAAACACAAAATTTGAAGATCCTTACTTCAAAACTGACGGAATTGCATACAAACTGTCATCCCCTATGTTACCCTCTTAGGGGTGGAATTTCCAAAAATCCTTCCTTAGTGGATGCCTCCACTGTATAAGGTATCTTTGTGCAAAATTTCAAATCTCTAGGTCCAGCGGTTTGGGCTGTGGGCTGATATATCAACAATCAGTTTATCATTTTATATATTAAGATTACACCCAGACCAGTGTCTCCATATGTAAATCGGCATTTACCGTGTTGCAAGGGTAAAAATACCGTGTTTTTAGGCAAAATTACGGTGGATCAGCTTATATTGTACCGTGTAAATTACCGTGTAATTTTTTAAAGGATAAAAACAATTATATAACCTAGATACCGATTGCACAGTCTTCTGCCGGGCTGAGTTGTGAATGTAAACCATCCAGGGCGCCACCCAAACGCATACAAAAAAAAACATTCAAATCGGTCCAGCCGTTTAGGAGTTCAGTGACAAACACACGTACAGTAGAATTAACTCTCTGGATGGTTTAGATAGGTTAGGGTAGGGTAGCACTACGCGAACGAAGTTGCGCCGGGCAGCTGGTATATCATATAAACCTAAAAAAAATGAGCTAATATTCAATAAAAAGAGAGCTATAGAGTAGGGATGGGCCGAATGTGGTTTGAACCGAATACGAACTTCGGCCGAACATTCGGTTCAATTTCGCCGCGCTTTTTCGTCCTGTGACTTGTTTACGAACTTGCTGCAAATATTGCTAGATGTACCCGCCCGCACTCCGCGCTTCCCCGCGGGGCCGTTAGCCAGCTAGTCATGTGTAAAGACGTCACCAGCTTGTCACGTGCTATTGTTTACATTACGCAAATTCTTAAAAAAAAATATGTTTTTACGTGATTTCTAAGGCTGGTTTGGTTAGTAAGAAGAGCGGTTTAATTTTGTGTTTTGTTTGATTAAGTAACCAAAGATTTTTGAGACTGGTAGTTAAAAAGACCAATTTAAGTTTTTTGTTTATCACGTATGATTACTTTTTCTAATTCAAATAAATGACTATGAGTATATCAGACTTATTTCATTTCACTGTTACTACAGATATGTTTTTTCATTAATTTCTATTATTATAGTGCAAGTATATTTAGTGCAGAATGTTCGGCATTTTAACCGAAATTCGGCCGAATGACGAAGTTCGGTTCAAGCTGCCGAAGTTCGGTTAAACCGAATGTAAAACGAATTTCGGCCCATCCCTACTATAGAGCTATATATTATTTTTTAGAGCTGACAATGTTGAAATAGAGCTAAAAGCTCTAAAAGAGTTAAGTTGGTAACACTGTTCCTGTATGTTTAAATAAGGACGAGAATAGATTACCGAGGTTTGGTAGTTTTTATATATGTGTGAGTGGAGATAGAAGTTTTGATAACCTGGGATTCCCGGTAACCAAGAGCAGTGTTGCCATTACAAAATACATATGTTAAGTTCACAGAGATTCGTTTTACGCAGTATAGTGATTAATAGCGTAATTTTTTAAATACGGTGACATATGACACGGTAATACCTTATTACCTTGACGGTAGATTAAGACCAGATTACGGTGTTTCTACGGTAATTACCGTGTATATGGAGACACTGACCCAGACTCAGGACATACAGTCATGTTCATGCACACAAATTAATAATATTGTACCTATATTTAGTTAAGTAGTTATTGAAAATAAATATCCTTGGTTACATTTCACACAGCCATCCGACCCCTAAGCAGTGCTTGTACCACAGATTACTAAATAGTTACTACGTCACTATAGAAACCTATAACTACATACTTCTTTGAAATATAGTTAGGTATAGGTAATAAGATTCATAAAATACATGTTGATGCACATGACTGTTTGACCTAGGCAGGAATCGAACCAGTAAGTAGCTTCGTAGTCGACATATCTAACCTTCAACGACCAAAAAGATTTATTCATAAGTGAAAACTTTCGTAACGTGTAATTTTCTATCTGTTTAATCAAAGGTATTCAGTATGTGTAATGATATGTTTAACCGAGGAGCCTCATAGATCACAACTTCATACATTATTAACATAAACCGGTCGATAACTTACCTTTGTTAAATAAAAAAATTCATGTTTTGTTAGGTAGGTAATAGTTAGCAGGAAAATTTTGTATGTTAGTAGCGTGATATCGTTGATAAGGCGTAGGTAATAGTTTTAATAACGAATAACTAGCTGTCCACAGCATAAAAAGTACCTTATGGCATCTCCATAACATAGGCTACCTGCGTGCTATAATGCATCAGGATCGGCTCAGAGGTATAGTTGTGAAGAGGTAACATACAAACATACACACAGAGCTACTTTCGCATCTATAATATTATTTGAAGGAAAGCAGGGATTGGAATCCCATTTCTTTAAATTTGTACAAATAATACAAAAAACCTTTTCATAACTCAACGCTGAATAAATTAAGTATAAATTGCTAGTTACTAGTAAGTACGTTTATAATGTATTGATTTTCGCTGGGGAAGTTATTAAAAGGTTTTCCTGTCATTCATGTCCGCAACTCCAAGCTATTCATTATAGTTGGTGTCTATGTACCTCTTTTTATTATAATATCATTGATGTATGGTAGTTACTACACCCAGATTAGTCTGTGGTGAATGGGAAACCCCAATGGCCAACTAACTTCAAGGAGGTTCCTCGAAATTGTTTGGTGTTTACCTACCGATCTAAGAAATGGCTTAACCGATTTGGAGGGTTTAAACCGGCCATGTAATTTGGAGATGTGAATGAATTGTGGAGGAACACGAATATCACGATATTGATATATTTTATTCAATCCTAACCTAACCTAATCTACTCAACATTGAAAAATAGAACAGCAAAAATGGTGGCAGTATACTTAATGCTTGAAAAAGTGTTTGTTTAATTTAAAACATGATTACACAAGTCATTAAGACAACATTGTTCGAACTCTAAGTGAAGAGACTCGAAATGAACATATTTATAATATTACGTGGCGTTAAAAATAAAGACCACGTAAATATTTGGAAGCAAATAAAGAACTGAGTCACATTGGTACGTTTGCTGGCATGGTCACTTTGCTTCGTTATTACCACTAGCTATGCCCTGAAGTTTCACTCGTGGTACTTTGAAAAATGTAGCCTGTATCCACACCCATAAAAAATGTGAAACAAATTTTCAGAAAGTACTGCTTTTTTGGCGCCGTCTATATCCTAACTACAAGTGATGCTAATCTAAATTGAACCTTAATTCTCCTTGTTACAGACGAAGATGAGGCGACGACGTCGGGTGTGACAGACGGCGCGCACGACGACCAACAGAACCGCATCATATTCATCAATAGACCTCAGCCGCAGAAATTCGTCAACAATAGAATATCAACAGCTAAGTATAGGTAAATGATCTGTGTTCGATAAAAATACATGGCTTAAGGAAAATATCTTAAAATACACAACATTCCTGACTATTAGTAGTAACATTTTGCACCAGTAAATGCTTTCTAGGATGTATGTTACTGTAAATTCATTGCTAATGTCCGAAATACAGCCGTCGCTACTGCATATGCCGATGATACCGCATTAATGTCGGAAAATGTAAATCCCGACATAGCTAATGCCAATTTGCAAGAGCATCGTACCGATACTGAGAAATGGTGCATCAAAGCATATCAAAATAAATCGATACATGGAACGTTCACACTCAGTAAAAGAACTTGTCCTGCCATACTTATGAAAGATACTATATCTCAAACTGGTGGTGATAGGAAATCGACGACATGGCAGAAACACATCTTGTCCATGAGGAAACGACTGAGTGAGAGAGATTACCTAATTGAGAAGCATGTTATGGTTCGTTGGAAGAAATTCACAGCTTTCCCAACAAGTAAAATAGCCAATTGCAAAACAATTTGCAAGCCAATCTGGTCATACCGCATTTGGATTTGGGGAATAGCTAGCAATAGCATCATCGAAATTCTCTAAAGATTTTAAAATAAAATAAAAAGAATTGTGTTTAAGATTGCATATACAGCAAGAACCCAGCTCCGCGAGACCTTGGTAATTGGGATAAGGAAGGTCTGACGGCCCTGGGATCTTGGACTAATACTTCTTAAGCAATAAGTTCATACATCTGGACCTGAACATCAACACTATAAAACCGAAGATACAGCAAGAAATATCAAGAGAAGATGTTGAAACACGTCAATTATCAGTTCAGCTTAAAGGCAAAGGGGGATTAAAAAAGAGACACAGCACCCAGCTTAAAAACCAGACTTGATATCACACAATAAATGATGGAAGGGGTACTGGACTCTCAGAATAATACAGATCTCAGTGTTGGCCAAATAATCAGCCAAATCAATGGCTCACTGTTAAAATAAACAGAATGCTATAAAATAATTTAAATATAAGTATCCGAAATTAATTAAGATGAAAACAAGACATAATAATCACATAGGTAAACTAACAATAATTCAAATCTCATAAAGGCGCGCGCCTGTCCTTGCATCCATTTACGTACCTGCAAGGCTGTAGCGCATTTGTTTTGTTATCTCATTTCTATACAAGTGTACTGAGAATTTATACGAGCAATCCTGACATCATAGCAACGTCATCTGCATTAATTATGCACCTGTTTCTTTCCTTAAAAGAGACATTCCTCCTCCCACTTGTCTCGTAATAGTTAAAAGATGAGTTTTTAACTAAATCTGTATATAACTACATGGGTATGTATGTATGTACTAATTTGTTGTTTATGCCTCTGCGAGTTATTGTGTCATGTTTCGGAGAAAAACATAAATTATGTGTCATCGATGATTTCAAGTTTTTAAACATCGTAATTTGCATATTATATTCAATACAGCCCATATTCAATCCGACAAAGAAGCAATAAGTACGTGACTTAGTCCAACGAATCAACAAGCCTAAATGGCAAGGGGCCTGTCACGTCTGTCCAAGAAAAGACGATCGATGGAGAGACTGAGTCTTGGCAAGAGACGCCCGATGAAGCTCGAGACAGCCAGATGGACTGACGAAATCAAACATTAGACTGGACTGTGCTGGATGCGGGTGGCAAGGAACCAGAAAGAGTGACGCGCTCTGGAAGACGCCTAAGTCTATACTTGAAAAAGGCTGATGGATTGACATCCACTCCCGTCTCAATGTAAACCATTTTTATGTTTCTGAGATCACTTCCTGTGATAAACTATAAAGCGTCCTGTCATAGAAACTCTTCTATAATGATTAATGGTATAAACCCTACAGGCGGGAAAGCAGGCCGTCGGGCACTGTATACACGTCGGCATTGTTTACGTATATCTGTCGGTCCTGTTGGCCGCGTGCCCATAAACTGCGTGATGTCACAGACGTGAATATACGAATTTTATACGTACTCTTATTGTCAGGGAGACGGCACTATTTCGGAATGTTTGTTTGGGTCTGTTTAGGTGGAGATAAATTGGTTAATGTTAACTACCCGGACGTTCCGATCGATAAGTGTTAACCTTTACGATAGCGAAAGTCTAAAGCATTATTTTCTTAAGTTAAGGATGGTTTTTGAAGCATCAGAATATATGCGGCTAATAATACTATTGAGAACATTCAAGAAATAAGATATTTCGGTAGAATGCAGACATTTGACAAGGTTGATGCTTGATTTCAGTTTTATATGAACCTTGATAGTACTCGCAAATGTGGTTCCTATATTTAGCACCTCTTAAAATTTTATTAGCAACTGATTGTTAGAATGCTGACCAATTTGCCGTCAAGTCATTCGCCGAGTTATTCTTGTTTTTAAACAATTGTACGAATAACATGATTTGACTGAAACAAATGTGAGGATTAAAAGTTCCAATGCCACTAAAAGCTGATTTTAGCACTAGATAGCTTAGTGGCATGAATCTAATACCCTTATGGCTCAAATTATGAAAGACCCCTTCTTTAGTGGATGCCTGCGTTAAAAAGAACCTGTGTGCAAAATGTCTAGACCCAGTTTGAGCTGTGCGTTGATGCCAGTCAGTCCGTTTCTCCTTTTATCTATACATGAAAATAATAGAAGTAAGAAATATAACAGGTACATACAGAAACGTCTGTTGCATCTCCGTATCGTCCAAACTTAGTGTAGACCACAGAGGTGACTAACTGTATCCCATTGTTACAGCGTCCCATCGTTCATACCGCTGTTCCTGTTCGAGCAGTTCCGCCGGTACTCGAACTGCTTCTTCCTGCTGATCGCGCTGCTGCAGCAGATCCCGGACGTATCGCCCACGGGCCGCTGGACCACGCTCACGCCCCTAATACTCATACTCAGCGTCAGTGCCATCAAGGAGATTGTTGAAGATTTTGTAAGTAATTAGCTAGCTCAACCCGTCATCTAGTAGACCTGTCTTGACAAGAGGGTGCTCTTTCTTTCTATTTTCAGACAATCGGATGAATGGAATGGAATCGAAGGAACTCATTGCCTTAAAAACAGACGGGAATAAAATATATTTTTAGGTTGTAAATGGGTTGATACAACTTATGTACAAATATCATGGCATGTTCCTTACACTGATATAAATAAAAATGCTGTATACATTACTAGCAACATGTTTACTAGACATGAAATATTTTATAAACCCTGCATGAAAATATTTCGAGAAATATCAATTCTTCGTCTCCTTAGTACCTAAGAAGGTGCAAGGTGGATGACACCTCCATTTAGATGGGAAGATCTTCCGCCAGGCTGGGATATCGTGCCTGGGAACCGCGGTCCAACTGTACATGTTGAAGATACTAAATATTAATCCAAATCTTGTTCACCAGAAACGTCACCGAGCAGACGATGAGACGAATCGACGGAAAGTGGAGGTGTTACGTGATGGGAATTGGCTCACAATTCGTTGGGAGAAGCTACAGGTCGGGGACATTTGCAAGGTGATCAACAACCAGTTCTTCCCAGCCGATATAGTCCTCATGTCTTCGAGGTAAGTCAATACCTCCGGTTGAGCTTCCTCGCCGACTTGTTCGCGTAAGGGTGATAGGGCTAATCTTTTTTAAGCCGTCACCCTTTTTATCGGAGATCCGGGGCTGCCGTTACCTTATAGTCAATAAAAAAAGGTAATAAAAAGAAAGGTCCATATTTATATCACAGTAGATATAGCTGGAAGGCACCTGGTGATTAGCAAAAGACAGCTAAAGAAATGATCCTCAGCTCAATTATCTCCTTTGCAGTCGGTACAAGTCTTCTTCAATAATTAGGGGGAAAGACCAAGTAATTTAAAAAGAATACAAGAAAAGTTGTGAACTTTTGCCCACTTACGCAAACCCAGGTTTTAAAATAGCCTCGTCTATGGCCTTAGAAAGTGACTGAGTAACTAGTTTTACTAAACTTGCTTTAAATCATCTTTTGTAATAGAGGTCTAATACTATTTATTTATTCTGTGGCCTTACATAATGTTTGTGTATATTGGTAACTAATAAGTCAGTTTACATGATCCTGCGGTTGATACTCACGTGATCACTCAAGGAAGCGAGTCACAGTCATTGCCCTACGTGACTGCACCCTCAAGGTTCTGATTGGATCCTGTTAGTGACTTTGATTGATCGTATCTCTTCTCTTCTAAATGCATGCCCCAAATGACAGGAATTAGATATTTAATAACTTTCTTAAATTAACTCGTCTGAACATAATTAATAATAATTATTATTTCCAGTCAATAAATTCAATGATTCATTACTATTAATTAACGCGGTAAATCCAAGGTAATTATCTACTATTTATATTATTTTTCACCACAAATGTAACAAAATTACCTATTTGTTTGTGTTTACATATTATTATGTTACATTAGGTACTCATTATATTAAATATCGTGCTCTGAACTGTAACAGTTCGCATGAGTGTAGATAACGCAGGCAGCGCGCCAGACCACAAATCTAGAATTATTACATTTTGACCGCAGAACTGTAAACCAACCCTGTTACCAAAACAGTTATATATTATGATTTATGCTGAATGTTTTCGTATCATTGCATAATATTGTCGCCACTTCATGAGCACGGACCTTCCCTAATAGCAAGATTAGTAGAAGTTTTGAAATTAATGTAATGGTCAAATAGCCTGTTTCCTGCGGGTTATTGTCGGTTAACACCGAACCGATGGTAAATTCAGTATGCTTTGGCCTTCATAAGAGTCTCGTCTGAATTATTGGCTTTGATTTTGGAGGTGCGATTAGAAAATCCGGTCTTTGATCTTGCTATGGGGTGGACAACAGCAAGACAATCAAAATTTAAATTACGCAAATTTCTCCTCTTTTCGAAATTATGTGCGTATTCCAGTAAAACAATCCGTCGTGAAACCGGTTTCTTTTGCTCGTCATACCTTTTCATAATTTGGATTTAGCCTGAGATTTAGCGGTCTACACAAGATCTCCCAGCTCATTAATTAGTGAATTTGAAAGCATACAGCATCTCTTCACAATGTCGCAACTCCATAGAATAACAAATGTTAGAACATCTGCTTCTTATTTTAGTTTATAGTTGAAACAGGTGATGTGTGCAGTATTTTATTGTTCCAATGTTTACAGTCCAGTCATTGTTAGGAGACATGAAAGATTTTAAACAATTGCAATTAAAACATGTCGCACAATAGCTGCTGTCAGCCATGTACGAGAGTGTATGAAAGCCTTGCGATGTTTAATAGATGTTCTTACATGATTGTCAAAAAGTAATACATTATCACAAAATCACACCAGTTCTTTGGCCGTCCTACAAAATAAATAAAGTATTGCTCCCAAGATGCGTCGTGTGGGCAGGCCACATGATGAATTTGGAAGTGATTCAGAGCAACAAAAAATCAATTTTGTGCACAGTGTATTTTGGAATGATTATTACTCATAATTGAGACTATGTTGTTGGTGTAGCATGATTAGCCTTTCTTAAACGATCGGCAAAGTTAAGCTACCATCGGTGTGGATGGTACCTGGATGGGTGACCGCGTTGTGGTATTTCAAATTGAGCGTTTCCGTGCTTCGGAAGGCACGTAAAACCGTTGGTCCCGGTTATCACTTAATTGTGACAGTCGTTAAGCTAGTTGGAGGCATCCCAGGCGACTTGAAAAATTCCAACAGTAGGTTGTCCACTAGCTTACCTCCACCGATTTGCAGTGGGCATGCGTGGTGGAAGTTACTGTCCATTCTCTTTCACCCTCATTTGTGAAAGCAGGCCTTTGCTCAACAGTGAGACATTATACACTGATGATGCTGTACCCGCTTGGTAAAACCACGGCTCATGTCACAGCCTGAGCATCATACAAGTGGACTTATTTACCTTTCATCGACCTATAATCCAAGGTTTTAAATTCTCCCAGCGAACCGCAAGGCATATCATTCATCGAGACGTCCAACCTGGACGGCGAGACGAACTTGAAGATAAGACAGGCGCACCCGGATACAGGTTCGCTGGACGCGGCCGCGCTGGCCGCCTTCCGCGCCACGCTGCAGTGCGAGCCGCCCAACAGGCATCTATACGAGTATAATGGACTGCTCAAGGAAGCTAATACCAAGTAAGTGAAATAAAAAAGGATATAATCAAAATGTTAGGGTGCATTCGTTTGGCTTCTAAAAAAAATCCGGGTGATAGGAGCCAGATTTCACATTTTTTTTCCAGATTTTTCAAATTAAGAATAGTGTGAATAGTCCCCAAATACTGACAGCC
The DNA here is from genome assembly GCA_951394255.1 of Polyploca ridens. Lineage (NCBI taxonomy): Eukaryota > Metazoa > Arthropoda > Insecta > Lepidoptera > Drepanidae > Polyploca > Polyploca ridens. The sequence goes on along the minus strand of OX596249.1, from coordinate 17,076,651 downwards.
ACTTTTCTTTATTAGAGATTTTTTATGCGCTGTAGAATTTGAATTATTAGAAATTTTAAAGATATACGGCCCTACTCATAAACGCTACTTAACTAATCCTACTGATTAATGGTCAAATAAATAACGTCACCTTGCTGTCATTGTCAAACAATTTGACGTTATTAAAGTGACCACTTAATCAGTTTATTAGTTAAATAACGTTATATGAGTAAGTTGTTACTTCCTGCATCTCCTTACGACGGTGACGTGTATTTTTGCTTCCACTTGTTCCATCACGCTTATTCTTGATAGAAGAGCTCATAATGGGCCCGAAATAACAAGGACTTGTAACTTTCCAGAACGTTACCCCTTGGCTTGGACCAGATGTTGCTCCGCGGCGCCATGTTGCGCAACACGTCCTGGATCTGCGGAGTGGTCGTCTACACCGGACACGAGACCAAACTCATGAAGAACTCCACTAAAGGTACTTACCCCCCAATGCCAGGTCTAGCACTTGTAGGTGCAGTGCACCAACTTGCCGCGGTCCTGATTGAGTTTGCGACAAGAATTTAGTCGCGCTACTGGAAAGACGTATCGTTAAACAAAGTAATGCTATTATCAACTATTTGTCGTCTAACTAGTCAATGGGGATCTTCATTTCATTAGATTGCAAAAAGAAAATTAAAAAGAAAATCTTTTTTAAATCAAGCTTTTGCATCATTGCAAGCATTGTCATCATAAATTAACTTTTTAACAAAAAAATAAACCGCCTTCAAAGTACACTAAAAAGTATGAAATAACTCTTATCTGACACTGTTTTGAAGTCAGCGAAATATTTTCTATAGAACACGTCATGCGATTTCGCTCACTTCAAAACATTGTCAGATAAGAGTTATTTCATACTTTTTAGTGTACTTTGAAGGCGGTTTATTTTTTTGTTCCTTCCTATATGAATCTATATGAAATTTATATGGAACCATTTCGGAATAAACTCCTTTCGAACAAAAAAATAATTTTGCAAATCCGTCTATATATGACGGAGTTATGCCCGAACATACATAAAAAAAAAACATACAAACATCTGAATTGATAACTTCCTCCTTTTTGAAGTCGGTTAAAAACTAAACGTGTATGCAAAATTTGGTTGGGGATAACTGTTTCAAAATTCAGTTGTCAGTTTCGACCCAAGGTACAAGGCAAGTTTGTTGATGTTCCGTATTTAGGCTTATGGTTTCAAGCAACTATCTATCCTACTCTTAATTCGGTAGTTCATGATAGTATATTATGTCTTCCTGTCAGCGCCACTGAAGCGGTCGTCGATCGACCGTCAGACGAACACGCACATCCTGATGCTGTTCATGATCCTGCTGGCGCTGTCGCTGCTCAGCGCCGGCTTCAACGAGCTATGGCTGCGTCAGCACAACGACTGGTATATAGGACTCGACGGTAAATACATTGATTATCCTACAAATATAATAAATGCGATTTTTTTACCTAGTTTGTTACCTCTGGACCATTCAAGGGCGCAATCAATCGTGATAGAATTTTGCTCGCAGGTGGACCATAACCTGGAAAACTAGATCACAATACAGGGTGGAAATTTTAGACGGGTCAGTAAAGGCAAGTTACCTGTAGTACTGCTCGCAAATCTGGGCAGGCGCACCTGGTTATCAACTTGATCCACTTGCCTCGGTACGAAGGCGGGCCATTCGCATCGTTGTAGATCTCGTACTCACTGGCGGTTAAATTCTCTCAGCCTTCGGAGAGATAAAGGCTCTGTGTGTTCTACCGTCTGTATAATGGGGAGTGTTCTCGAGAACTTTTTGACCTGGTGCCATCATCAGCTCTCTACTATCGCACTGCTCGCCGGCAATTTGGAGTTCATCCTCTCATTCTCGAGCTGTCTCGATCGTCTACACGTTTCAGTCGGGCGTTCCTACTGCAGCTCAATGGATGTAGAATATACCATAGTCTCCTTGGACCATAGTCTCCTTAGACCATAGTCTCCTTGGACCATATTCGCGTGATATCAACCCTTGTGTGCTCTTACGGACCCGTCTCTTTCCACTCGGTTCTTTATAAAGGGCGTCAGATAAGCACGTCAAAGTTGGCAACATGTCGGCGATCGACATCGGTGACCGAATACCATACTTTTGTCTACATGTCGGACAGTTCGTGTATTACGTTTTATTGCAATCAGTTGAACCAGCAAAAGTCCCGGCCCGATTTTGATACCAAACAAGCTGAAGGATAGTTTGAGTTCCGGATATCTTAGTTATAACCACAGAGCACAGTTACGTTACATCTTTTCTAATAACAAATGTTTGTTTCTTTTGTTACAGCCGCCCAGAATGCACATTTCGGATTCAACTTTTTGACATTTTTAATATTGTACAACAATCTTATACCTATATCTCTACAAGTTACCGCTGAAATTGTTCGGTTTTTCCAAGTGAGTATAAATACAACACATTACCTTAAACCATTGTTTACAGCTGTTGACAATGCCCTATTGTCTACATACATTTAATTTTTAGTACGACGGCTACTGGCCGACGTCATCAATGACTAATTACATACATGAAAATGTCTGAATATTTTTTCCTCATTTTTCTTTAACACCTTTTTTAACACAATTTCGAACAATTACTTAAAGTTCAATAAATGTAAGTAATTAAAAATATTGTAATTGTACCAAATATGAAAAAAAAATCTGATATTTTCATAACGTATTATATAAATTAACTTTTTAACAAAAAAATAAACCGCCTTCAAAGTACACTAAAAGTATAAAATAACTCTTATATGACACTGTTTTGAAGTGAGCGAAATATTTTCAAAAGAACACGTCATGCGATTTCGCTCACTTCAAAACAGTGTACTTTGAAGGCGGTTTATTTTTTTGTTAAAAAGTTAATTTATTTTTGAATTTTTAGTTTCATTATATACTGAATACATCTGCGTAACCTTTTCGAGTGTACAAGCCTGATGTTATGTTGTGTGATTGCGTAAACAATGCATATTTATGTGATAGCCGCAATCGCGGCTGATTTGCTGTAATTTTTTTAAGAGTTCCGTTGTCTATCTCCGAAACTCATCATCAGATCTATATGAAATTTATATGGGACTATTTCGAAATATACCCCTTTCGAACAAAAAAAGAATTTTGCAAATCCGTCTATATATGACGGAGTTATGCCCGAACATACATAAAAAAAAAAAAAAAAAAAAAATATAAACATCCGAATTGAGAACCTCCTCCTCCTGTAGTGAACACCTGGTTCCAAAAAAGAAACCAACACCTGATAACCTATAAAAGTGGCTTGCATACAACGCAGATTGACTATTTCCTGACGAGGAGAAATAATATCAACTGTGTTAAAAACTGCAAAGTGTTGCCAGGCGAGGATCTAGTCGCACAACACAGGTTGTTAGTTATGGATATAGCTATTAGAATAAGATCTATGAGAAGTAAGGATAAGCCCCCTCCTCAAATTAGATGGCGTATGTTGGAGAAGACTGACAGTGCGAAAGAATTTAAAGAACGTGTGATAGATAAAATGATAGATATGAATGATGACATGAAAGAGAAACCGGTAAATGAATGTTGGGTTGAAATGGCAAGCTGCATAAGGACTGTAGCGAAGGATATTTTAGGGGAAACACGTGGAAAAGGCAAGATAGATAGGGATACATGGTGGTGGAATGAAAAGGTCCAAGCGATTTTGAAAGAAAAGAAGAAAGCATTCAAAGAGTGGCAGAGTATTGAGGATGGAGATAACAGTATGAAAGAAGCAAAAAAGGAAGTATATAAGAGGCTTAATAAGGAAGCAAAAAGAGCGGTTGCTATTGCAAGAGCTGAGGTCCAGGATGAGTTGTATAAAAAACTAGATAGTCCTGCAGGCCAAAAAGACTTGTACCGTTTGACAAAAGCAAGAGAAAAGAATGCAAGAGATATAACAAAAGTAAAGTGTGTTAAAGACGAGCGTGGGCAGGTATTAACGAAGGATGAAGATGTGAAAGAAAGATGGAATGTGTATTTTAAAAAGTTAATGAATGAGGAGAATGAATGGAATAAAGTCCTTGGGAATGTACCTATAAATATAGGTTTAGTTCGGGAAGTGAGTATGGATGAAGTAAGAATGGCAGTACGAGGTATGAAGAATGGAAAAGCAGTAGGGCCAGACGGGATACCAGTCGAGGTGTGGAAGTTGCTAGGCGAGGATGGATGTAAGTGGTTGACTTTGTTCTTCAATAAGTTATTGTATGAAGAGACAATCCCCAACGAATGGTGCGACAGTTCAATGGTGCGACAGTTCGCTAGTGCCCATCTACAAAAATAAGGGTGATGTCCAGGAATGCAATAGCTATCGAGGAATAAAGCTCATGTCACATAGTATGAAAGTATGGGAGAAAGTGATAGAAAGTCGATTGAGAGAAGAAAGTGAGGTCACCCAAAATCAATTCGGGTTTATGCCTGGTCGAGGAACGACAGACGCCATATTTGCACTTCGTATTTTATGTGAGAAATACAAACGGGCACATAAGAACCTGCACATGGTGTTTGTCGATCTTGAGAAGGCATATGACCGAGTTCCCCGGGAGGTTTTGTGGTGGGCTTTGAAAGAGAAAGGTTTGCCTGGGAAATACATATATATACTGGTGGTATATATGGAGTACAGCATGGGGTTCTTCAAAAAGGGTCTGAAGAGATTTCTGCAGGGTCGGCAACGCGTGAGTGACACCCCTGGTGTTGCAAGCGTCCATAGGCTGCGGTAGCCGCTTACCATCAGGCGGGCCGTATGCTTGTTTGCTACCTAAGTGGTATAAAAAAAAAAAAAAAAAACCTGCAGCTGATCCAAGCGATGTACAGTAGGTGTAGTACATATGTCCGGTCTGCGGCTGGCTGTACCGAAAACTTCAGTGTGGCTGTCGGCTTACACCAAGGGTCAGCTTTGAGCCCTTATCTCTTCCTGCTTGTAATGGATGCCTTGACGTCGCACCTGCAGGAGGAGGCACCCTGGTGTATGCTATTTGCCGATGACATTGTTCTCGTCGGTGAAAATGGTTTTGAGGTCCAGAGCAGGCTGGTGAAATGGCAGCAAGGGTTGGAGAGTGTTGGCTTGAAAATTAGCAGAACCAAAACTGAACACATGTTCTGCGATTTCGGCGGTCTCTCCACGTTCGCCCCTATTGTGCTTGACGGAGTGTCAGTACCAGTCTGCTCCGACTTTCGGTACCTCGGATCACAGATGCAGAGCGATGGTAATATTGACCGTGATATAAAGCAGAGAATCAGCTCAGGTTGGATGAAATGGCGACAGGTAACAGGAACAACATGTGATCCACGGATGCCTTTAAAGCTAAAGGGGAAAATCTATAAGTCCGTGATAAGACCTGTCTTAATGTATGGTTCGGAATGCTGGGCAGTAAAGAAGATGGATGAAAGACGATTGCATGCAGCTGAGATGAGGATGTTGAGATGGATGTGTGGAGTGACAAGAATGGATAAGATAAGAAATGAGTACATAAGGGGAAGCTTGAAAGTAGCGCCAGTGACTGAAAAGTTGAGAGGGAACCGTTTATCCTGGTATGGACATGTTATGAGGAGAAATGAAAGCCACGTCACTAAAAAAGTGATGAATATGAAAGTAGATGGATATACGGGAAGAGGAAGACCAAAAAAGAGATGGATGGATTGTGTGAAAGTTGACATGGGTAAGAAAGGAGTGGATGCTAGTATGACGGATAGAAGAGACGAATGGAAGAAGCATACATATTGTGCCGACCCCAAATGAATGGGAACAGGGCAGGCAGATGATGATGATGAATTGAGAACCTCCTCCTTTTCTTGAAGTCGGTTAAAAATAAACAGAATCATTATCGAAATCTAAACTATCTCAGTTAAGGCACTTATGTTAGCGCGCGCCGTGCGGAGGGGCGTGACTTGCGAGTGAGACGGAACTAACAGCTGCAGTGTATTATGAGCCTTATAGTAGTGATCTAAGGTTGATTGCTCAATCGGACACTGGGAAGTGTGTCAAATTTAACTTGCAAAATTCCATTGCAGACAACGGGACAGGTGAAATAAATAAAAGCTTGTAAAAACGTGTTGATATTATTATTAAAATCATATAGGTAGTCTGTTAGATTTCCGAATAAATCTCTATATATAAAAATGAATCCCTATCTCCCTTGGTTACGCCATAACTTGAGAACGACTTTACTGATTTCATCCATGTTTTTTTAAGTTTTCTAATACTCTGGAGAAGGTTCTTACGGCTTCTTTTTAAGAAAGTTACGTAGAAAATTTAAGAAAACTTAACGGTAGGGTAGGATATCCCTCTGATACGCGGGTGAAACCGCGGGGCGCAACTAGTAAAAATATAATTTCCTTAACTCATCCCATATGACTTGCAGGCTAAATTCATAGCAATGGACAGTGAGATGTATCACGCAGCAACAGACACGCCGGCCATGGCCCGCACCAGCAACCTGAACGAGGAGCTCGGCATGGTCAAGTACATCTTCAGCGACAAGACCGGCACGCTCACCTGCAACATCATGGAGTTCCGCAAGTGCTCTATTGCTGAGGTTAGTATGTATACATCACTTGTTGAGTGCGGATGCACCGAATAGTTGTTAGCTAATAGTTTAATATTCGCCTGAATAATTATATACAGGCTGTACGTTATACATGATTCTGGACCTTTTCAAGTATATCACGAATATTGTAAGAGCCAGGTAGATTGAAGCTTCTGTGTCCATTATCACCTTGCCTGCATCCCTGCTTCCCTTTGACATATGGTGGTCAAACACAGGCATTTTATACCTATATTTATACATGATGTTTTTTTGGTAAACGACGAGCGACCCAGGGGCGGTAGTACAAAAAAAAACATTTTCCAAAAGTGGCCTTAAATCCTTTGTGGTCAGTTTGTGGTATGAGCTCCCCGCCGTGGTTTTCCCAATGGAGTACAGCATGGGGTTCTTCAAAAAGGGCGTGAAGAGATTTCTTCAGGGTCGGCAACGCGCAAGTGATGCCCCTGGTGTTGCAAGCGTACATAGGCTACGGTAACTGCTTACCATCAGGCGGGCCGTATGCTTGTTTGCCACCTTAGTGGTATAAAAAAAAAAAAAAAAATACCGCAACGTATGGTCACTAGGCATGTGCACATACTAGAGCTAGGCGCAAGCCGCCGTCGCCCCACCCCTTTAATCACTCGTACTCCCGTTGAGTATTACGACTACACTTTAACTTATTACATGATCCAATTAATATTATTTTTATTTTTGTTATTATTAAAAAATAAAGTTTTTTTTTTAACAACAGTATCATTTGTATTATCAACGCTGAGTCGCTCGTCGCTGACCAAAACAACGACCTGTATAGATTTTATCTTCAAAAATATAAAATCTTCTTTTTATAGAGTATAATTCGCATATTCTATTCCTAGTTCAAATGTGCTCATACAAAGTAATTCCGACAGATAATCTACAACCGACCCGGAGTGAACGAGAAGCTCGAAGACACCCTCCTATATCAGAACCTGCAGCGGCAACACCCCACAGCCCCCGTGATCAAGGAGTTTTTGACCATGCTGGCCATATGCCATACTGTCATACCGGAGCAACAAAACGGGACGTTTAACTACCACGCCGCATCGCCTGGTCTGTATTATCGCGTTATATTATAAATTCCAGTTACAATAAATCACTTTCACATAGTCCTCAGTCAGTCACCGTCCATAAACGTCATGTATAGGCCTGTGTTTAACCACAATCTCATAATGGTAAGTGATGCGGCCGAAGGTGGTAAGCACACAAAGCCTAGAAGGATCTGGGTCTCTGGTGCAGTTGTCGAAACACACGGATAGATAGGCGACAGATTTTCAACTTGAAGGTGGTCAGCCAGATTATTACTACAAAGTACCCTACCGGTATGGTTTCCTCACGATGTTTTCCTTCACCGAAAGCTCAAGCTCATTGAATTTGAACCCGGGACCTTCGTCTCGGTATCCGACGTCACTACCAATGAGCTATTATTGCCTTAAAATAGTGGTCATTGTATTGAAACTTTTCACGGACTTTTTGAGACGCCTGAAAAGTAACGATACTCGTAATTCATTTCACTTTACCACCACATGGATGGTTATTATGATGTTAATATGCCATATAATTGAAACCTGTTTACAAAATACTTAAACCGGCTTCAAAGTACACTAAAAAGTTATCAAACCCTGACCTGATGTCAGTGGGACCAAATGGTAAGAGTACCCATCCAAATAAAAAAAAAATTCAAATTGGTTGGAGTTCTGAGGTAACAAACATAAAAAAAACACAACCGAATTGAGAACCTCCTCCTTTTTTTGAAGTCGGTTAAAAATTCATTAACAACCCTAACAAATAGTTTTTTTTTTAATATGTTGGCGTCACACGGTTTGTGTAATTTGCCATCCAGTTATATTATAAGTTCTAGTCACAATAAATCACTTTCACATATTTATTATAGTCCTCAGTCAGTCACCGTCCATAAAAGTCATGTTTTAGTACAATGGTGGTTGTACTAACACTTTTCACGGACTTCTTGAGACAACTTGAAAAGCCACGATACACGTAATTCATTTCACTTCACTGGTGCACATGGATTGATCTCTATTGGTATAAATATCACCGATAATGGCCCTGATTCTGTTGTTCACAACTAAACTAATTTTAATGTCACTATGTCTCTTTCTAATAAAGAACATAAGAAAAGGATGTAAGAAATTTAGTCCTGTCAAATTAGTCCAATGCTTGTTTTAAATATAATTGTAGTCGCCATCTATCGCAGTTACGCCTAAATACACGCAACGTAAGACGGCAAAGATTAATTTGACAACTTAAAATATGTTCTATCCTTTTTCAATCATGTTCGTAAGAAAGAGATGAGATGTGACTAAAATTAGTTTAGTGCGATTTACAACAGAATCGGCACCATTATCCAATAAAACTCAAATAAAAATGAAAACGCAACGTCACTTTGCAATTGTCAAAAAGTTCTAACGAATAGTTGTTGTTAGACGAGCGCGCGCTAGTGATGGGCGCGGCCATGTTCGGGTTCGTGTTCTGCACGCGCACGCCCACCTCCGTGCAGCTGCGGGCTGCCGGTGTCACTGAGCAGTACGATATACTCAACGTGCTCGACTTCACCTCCGCCAGGAAGAGGATGTCTGTCATCGTCAGGACACCCACTGGTTATTATGACTACTCTACTATTTTGTAAACTTATCAGGTTGTCAGTCTCTACTTGTCAAGCTAATACATACAAACTATAATTCCCTGTGTTTTTTTTTTATGGAAAAAAATATGTCCGATGGAAAATTTGGTGGTATAATCGTCTAAGTGCAATTTCGCGCGCGACTATAGCGAGCGATGTAGCAAGTAATGCTAGCACACTCGACTGTAGTTGACACGTATTATATCTGAAAATAACTCGTAAGAGAAATAAAATAATAAAATACTTAGATACTTAGTTATCTGTGTAAACGGCATCCACTTGAGAGCGTTGATCTAAACACTTAGATAACTTCTAGCAACTTGTGACCAAGATTGTCATACATAATTTTGTTCGTATTATGAGACAGAAGCAGAAAAAGATAAAAATTGTTTTGAAAAAATTAATAATATTTTTTTTAATGGCCTTTTTTGTTTTCTTCAAAATTCAGCTCGGGTTCCTTTCAGCGATTTTCTCTAAGACCTGTAGTTCAGAAGTTGCCCATACTGGCTAGAAAAAATAATCAACCTGTATATTGAATCCTGTCCAATATGTATTTAAATCACACATACCTATAACTATTTTCATGCTCCATTTGTAGGTAAAATAAAGTTGTACTGCAAGGGCGCGGACTCTGTGATCTACCCGCGTTTAGAGGGTGGAGCTCAAGCTCCGTACTGCGAGGCGACGCTGGCGCACCTCGAGCATTTCGCCACCGAAGGACTGCGCACGCTCGTCTTCGCCGTCACTGACATACCTGAACAGACTTATAACGTACGTTCGTTACCATACTTTACCTTCAATTTTACACACTGGTTCAAAAAATATTTTTTATAATCTAACTTAAGGTGAATGCTCACGATTACAAAAAGCTATATTCCCGTTAGATGGTGTTAGTATCGCAAAGCTATGTTATTTCTTTTTTTATATAAAATTCAAGCATCCATGGTGCGTAATTTAGTGATTGGCGAGCAATATTTATTTATGAAGTATTTATGAAGCATTAATTTTACTTCCACGGCAATTAGGTACAAAAAATTCCTCCAGAAAAATATCTGTCAAGTTATTCCTTGTAATTATATACACCCACACATTGACATTTCTTGGTTTGTCTCGACCGTTAGATGGCGTTAAAATAAGTATTGAGTTGTTTTATACGCCGTTAGGTGGCGTTTTAATAATTACGCGTGTGTGCTAAAATTGGGTATTTTCTCATGGATTATGCGTAAATTGTATTTTATTTACTATACATTAGGTTTGGTATATTTTATATTATTTTTTCAATAAAGATAAAATATGTCACTATTAAAATTTTGTACATTGTACATATCACCAATATCCAAAGGTGAATTGTACGTAAATTCAAATCTCACACAAGTACAGGCCAATGATATGTTTCCGTTCTTGATCGTAAGGAAACCGGCAAAAAAACAAATTCAAAAGCATTTGAAGTACACCACCCCACAGTGGACCTGCTTGACGTTGTGGACTATGGCCCCAATCCCCCTTGTTATTAGGGGAGGCTCTATACCGGTACGTTTATGAGATTTCAATATTGATTATGATGTAGGTATATTAAATAGGTATTCTCTGTATATTTTCTTTATTAATTTATAACGTAAGTAAATATGGTATAATGTCATTGGGGTCTACACATATTTTTATAAACACATAACAAATTCACATCTGAATTGTGATTTCGGTAGAATCTCAAAAGCATTTTGCTGATAATCTCCTCCGAGGCAGGTAAGTACACATCTATTCTCCATCATGACTGTGACCGTTGTGCGTAATCCAAACGAAGTAACACAGAATAATATGAATGTTGGTAACGTTAAATTTTCCTTGATCCTGAAATATATTTATAAATATTATCTATATATATATAAATTAGTTGCTGTTAGTCTTGATAAAACTCAAAAACAGCTTGACCGATTTGAATAATTTGTTTTGTGTTTTTTTCGCTGTGAAAAAGGAGTGGTTTAAAAAATTTAAAAAAAATGTGTTATGAAGATCACCGGGTCAACTTGTTGAAAATAAATACCTACTGTTACAAAATATGTTCAAAGGTGTATTTACTTGATAAAAATTAAATCACCAACAGCCGTCGCCAACAGCAAACAGACAAATTTCAAACCTCCACCTTACAAAATGAACTTTACTTTGGTGAAGGCAAAAATTGTGAGGAAACCATAACACGGTGGTAGGGTACTTTTTAGTATCCATCTGGTTGGCTTCCACCCTCGAGTTGTCAATCTGTCGCCAAACGCGGTATCGGTGTGTTCCGACGGCTGCACTTGAGAGCCAGTTCCTTCTAGGCTTTGTGTGCTTACCACCTTCGGTCACATCATCACTTACCTACCATGGTGAGATTGTGGTCAAGCGTCCATATGGCTACGGTAACATCCACAACATTATGCTTCCACTAGGTACTGGGACTGTTGATTCAATACGAATTCTTGGCCTTTTACGTGCATTAATTTATTGTACATGTACTTATTTGATTTCCGTATGTTCTAATTTTAGAGGTATCCGGAGATCTTAAAAACAATTAACAATCTTAAAAATAAGCAAATAATGTACTGTATCCAAATAACAGAAAATAATTTGTAAAAAATATTTGCCGTAGTAAACACATAAATATCGTTGCGTAGGAACGTGATACGTCTAAAAAGATGTGTCAACCCGGTAAGGCAAATCACGACTTACGATCTCGATTCGATTTAATCGAAAATTATTTTTTATGGGTCGATCTTCGATCATTTGAATCGATGTTTTACAGTTTATAAGATTAATACTTAATTTATATTGAGGGGAAAATACCTGTCAAACTGTTGATAATTTGAACCAATTTGAATCAAGTTCACTATTGGCGGGTATATTTATAGTGGTATCATAAGAAAACTTCTTCTTGATGACTTACAAAAAGTAATAATTATATTTTTTATTATATACCTAGAGGTCGTTTACCCTAAACCACCCACCAACCTCCTGTTTCGGTCTATGCTACTAATAATAGTGATTGATATTTTCTTGTCAAATCGGTTTTGGACGTTTTTCAAAATAGGGGCGGAGCCATTTTGAAATAATTCCAGAAACGGAAACTGAACTTACTATTTATTGACCCTAATGCCAAATTTTCACGAGTATCGATTAAGAAATGCGACCCGTAGAGGAGAACAGCCGGACATCCCGCGGACATCTGGACAGACATACGAAAGCATTTTTGCCCAAGCTGAAAAAGAAACGCTTCGATCGTTTTTTTTCACTAGCTGTACCCTGCTGTTTTCACCCGTGTTCCCGGGATAAATCAAATCAAAAAGTTATTTATTCAGTTTAGGCCCTGGTAAGGCACTTATGAACGTCAAGTATACATACCTACAATTGAATCTACCACCACCCGGTTCGGAATACACTCGGGGATACCTAATGTAGCTTTCTATTAGTGGATGATTTTTTCTAATCAGATTGATAGTGATTAGCAGAGCAGAGATTAGTCCGTTTAAACAAACAAAAAAACATCCGCTTTATAATTATTATATTAGTATAGAAGTATAGATTCGATATACTTGTATATAACAATAAAATTTTACGGCCGATTTTAACATCGTCAGCTAACTTTATTCGACGAATAATTTTGTATTTTTAGTTTTTCTGTACAGAATCTGTCAAACGTAAATTTAATTCCTCAAGTAAAATACCTACTTATCGGACGATGGAAAAATCGGCACTAAAGTCGATTGATACCATCGAATATTTTAATCGATTCTAAACATCGTTTATTGTTTTGTATAGTACCTACTAGGTATTTGCGAAAATATCATGTTCGGAATCTTACTTATTAGGTACATTATTATTTATTACTTATTAGCTCGACTAGATAAATTTTGAAATATATCAGTACCTAACTTTATTATTTACCATAATAGAATAAAATAAGTAGGAATGTATAATACATAGTATATTACATATTTACTTTCTAGAATACGTATTATTATTTATGAATAATCTAAGCAATTAATCTTTTTCAAGAGTATTGGTTTTTGAACGCATCTTTTGAACCGTCCTTGAATGAAAGGTGAAATTTCGTGCCTATATTATGTCATTGTATTAAAGGTATTATATTATAATAAAAAATAAAACATGTTTGTTTGTAAGCAAACGTTAGAAACGTAAAATTGTTTAAATTTATTATTTTCGGATAGTATTATTCATTAGGTAGGTACTTTAAAAGTAGGTATTAGGTCGGTCATTAGTTGTTAGAATGTTTTTGGTATTCGTATATTGACATATTTAACTTTCTCTTTGATATAATTTATGCAGCATAAACTAACGTACATACATTCGATATATATTCAATAAACATAAAAACTATACGTGGTTAAACTTATTGGTGTACCTACATAATATTACACAAAAAATTCATGCAGGCAAAGCTGCGCGCAAAAGCTAATTTTCAAATTCAACTTCAAAATTATTGAAATCATCTAGCTACGAAAGAAGCTCGCAACGATGATTGGCAACATCGCGTTTCTTTACGACAAACTACCCTAGTCGGAACGGCAACGCCCCGTTTCGGCTATGCTAAGATTTGACCAATATTATTCAAAGCATAGATTTCTATAGAGTCAAATTACTAAAAGCGCCATCTATTTCACGTCTTGTAGTTTTTAATTCGAACCCCAGCTCCTTTTTGACATCTTAGTTCTAAGTTACCTTGCTAATAACCATATTGCCTACCTAGATTGCGCTACAAAATTTACTCACACGAATACAAAATTTGCAATTTTTTAAACCAGTTTTATTGTTATTCTGTTGTATATTTATGTTTGAAATTAAAATTAGCCACACCGGTAACTAGTATAAAGTCAAAAGAATAGCTCAAATAATAAAAATACGATGTGGATATTAAAATCTCAGCTAGTTAAATATGTATGGAAAGGGCAATCAGAGCAACCACCTTAAGGAAAAGTTTAAGGCGATGATAGCTCAGTGGTAGTGACGTCGGATACCGAGATGACGGTCCCGGGTTCGAATCCTACAATGAGCTTGAGCTTTCGGTGAAGGAAAACATCGTGAGGAAACCATAGCACGGTGGTAGGGTACTTTGTAGTACCCGCCTGGCTGGCTACCACCCTCAAGTTGAAATCTGTCGCCAAGCACCTTTCGGTGTGTTCCGATAGCTGCACTTGAGAGCCAGTTCCTTCTAGGCTTTGTGTGCTTACCACCTTCGGCCGCATCATCTCTTACCATGGTGAGATTGCGGTCAAACACAGACCTATAAACAGTAAAAAAAAAAAGTCAATTTTTTATCTATGCCACATCCCTATTCAACCCCTGAGGGAGTAAAGATAGAAGGAGAGCCCACATGAAACCACAAAGCGGCCTAATATCTACAAGTCATTTGCTATCATTACTCCACTAAAATTATTGAGTAACTTTTTCCGAAGACTTCAAAATATTCTGATCTTTACGACCACAATTCTTGTTTCTCATAACGGAACAAACAAAAAGACTGCATTCGTTGCTGAATCACATTTCATAGGTTTCTTTTTATTTATTTCTGCACTATATTAAATTGTATACTAACAAAATATTTGTATTGTCAGGACTGGTCAAACACATACCACAAGGCGAGTATAGCGATACAGGACCGCGAACAGAAGATCGAAGAAGCCGCGTTACTCATAGAGAATAATCTCAGGCTACTTGGAGCCACCGCTATTGAGGACAAACTACAGGTAACATAAACTTTACGAAACTCATCATCGATCATTTCCATTCGTTCCATTTCCCTTAAATATTTCCAACAACTCAATTATAATTTTATTGTTAAGGACGGTGTACCAGAGACGATAGCAGCGCTATTAAAGGCGAACATCAACGTGTGGGTACTGACCGGCGACAAGCAGGAGACCGCCATCAACATCGCTCACTCCGCAAGGCTCATACACCACAACATGCCGCTCATACTGCTCAATGAGGACAGCCTTGATGTAATCAAAATTAAATACAAATACGTATATGCCACACACACACCCCCACACAATCACCCCTCACACATCCCCCTTACACACACATCCCCCCTTACACACACATATTCCCCCTTACATACACATATCCCCCCTTACACACACGTATCCCCCCTTACACACACATACACTCTTACACAAACATACACCCTCGCAATAACACACACACACACACACCCCCCACACCCATCAGCTACATAAAGAAGTTACACTCCAAATGAGTATGTATCACTCCACCCACAACCTACACTCTTCTTATTCTATGTTGTTATCATCGAACAATTAACCCAAAGCGTAATGACATTCATTTTGGTTGAATTATATTCCGCCAATTTCCCACCGCCGACAATGCGCTCTGATTGGCTAAGTCAAGAACACGTGCACTCTGATTGGTCAAGTCAAAAACACACGATGCAATGATTGGTCCTAACTGTTAAAAATCAGTGACAAATCACTGACTAGTTGTGGAATTTGATTGTTCGTTATTACTACTCTATAGGGATTTCTCCTCGATGGTTTTTATAGTTCTGTGACCAGTTTTTTTGTTAAATTATTTCTTGAAATATATACTCTTCTAGATAATTATACCCAGACTCAGAACACACAGACAAGACATTAATGTTCATGTGTACTACGGGACTATCGCGTCAGGAACTGGTAATGAACTGCAGTGTAAAATAATACAAGAAAATGGGAGCCAAATTCAATGGTAACCCCACTGTTCATAGTCATTTTAGATAGAAATTGTGACTCCAGGGCGCGCGTGACTGCATATCCCGACACTCGGTGGACTTCGGCGAGAACCTTCGCAAGCAGAACGAAGTGGCGCTCGTGATCGACGGGAAGACTCTCAAGTACGCGATGGGGTGCGATCTCAAGAAGGACTTCCTCGATCTTTGTATATCGTGCAAAGTGGTCGTTTGCTGTAGGGTCTCGCCTATACAGAAGGCTGAGGTATGTAGGATGTTTTTGTTGATTTACATAATAACTGTAATAATTCTATCGTTCTACATATTGTTTGGACTTTTATGCGAAACAACTGCACGTAGAAAACCTAGTTTCCTTGTCATTACAAATTAGATATTTATCTTTACTCAATTTATAAAACCGAAAAGTGTATCTATGCTTGGTCAGGAACTACCAGTCCTATTTGAAAAATAAATACCTTTTTTGACTGCTTGTATGGTCACGTTCAAACGCTCTACCATGTCCTCTTGCAACAATTGGATCTCGTCACTGGTTGTTCGCGGACTGGAAATATATCTCTGTAATAGTGCTCTCGTCCGTGTACCCAAAGATACCGGTATTCAGCAGATCGTTAATATGCAGCTGAAATAAGGTTGAAGAGAGAACTGAACCCTGAGGAATTCCGGCATTGATTGCCAAAAGGTCCGACGAC
This sequence comes from Polyploca ridens, assembly GCA_951394255.1. Lineage (NCBI taxonomy): Eukaryota > Metazoa > Arthropoda > Insecta > Lepidoptera > Drepanidae > Polyploca > Polyploca ridens. The sequence goes on along the minus strand of OX596249.1, from coordinate 17,059,985 downwards.
TACCTGTTTATGACCACTCGTATAAACAGTTCCAAGCGCACAGGCCACCAGGAACTCCATATGAAGGCAGCTCACTTAGAAGGCTGGTGTGCCAGACCCTATCGAAAGCCTTAGAGATATCTAGGAAACGGCAATTGCTTTTTTCGCATCTCGCAATTGCTTCACTCCATAGATGTGTAGCATAAACAAGAAGATCCCCAGTGGATCGCTTCTGGCGGAAACCGCACTGTCGGTCGCTGAGGAGTTCGTTGTCTTCAAGGTATGCCAGGAGCCTCCGATTCAATTCACGCTCCATAGTAGACTACTAGCTGCCCGGCGCGACTTCATTCGCGTGGTGCTACCCTACTCTGTGGTGCTACCCTACCCTACCAGTGGCGTGCATTGATTTTCGGAGTAGGTAGGCAATCAAGCACTAGGTAGATGGAGCAAGTTAATTGTACACGAATATTTATGTTAATAAATGTAGTAGTAGTAGTAAAGTTTTGGTGTTGGTCTAGGGAAAGATACTAGGTATTTTGGTTTTTTTCAACGAAGGAAAACTGACTGAGTGGTTTTGCACGTAATTTTTCGATGCAAATTGCATCTTCACCACACGTACTACACTTCAATTTATCCATGTTCACACAGAACAGACACACAGCACAGCAATTCCTAACATATACAAAAAATAACAAAAACAAATCACAATATACGTCAGTCACGTAGGTTTTTTTTTTTGATAATTTGTTCTTGACCATGGATACAAAGTCCTTCAGTCGCATACATTTTATTTATAATATCACTTTAATATAGTCCGCACATTCACTTTCACATAGTCCGCATGATCAGTTACCGTCCAGTCATGTTTTAGTAAAATGGTGGTCATTGTACTAAAATTTTTCACGGACTTTTTGAGACAACTTGTAAAGTCACGATACACATATTCATTTCATTTCACGTCACTCGTGCACAAAGATTGATCTTTATTGGATAAAATACCACTAATAATATGCAATTAAACTCAAAATACACGAATTTATGAAAATTAAAATTAAAACGCTACGTCACTCTGCAAGTTCCCGCCAAAAAGTCAGTCACGTAGGACGATTTTTGCTACTAATTAACTAAGAAATATATTTATGCCATAATATAATATAAATAACGATTTTCTAAGGATCGATCAATTAATTCTTTTATATAATTTTTTTTAATCGATTTCGGACACTTCAATTTGAATCTAATCTATATTGAAGTACGGTAACCCTATGCAATACCAGCCAAACAAACCATAAACAAAACAATACAAATAAATTGCGAAGTTATATTTGAGTTGCTCTAACGTTGGTAAACTGTAGTGTTTTTAATTTGGATGGGTTACAATTGTCACAACAGAGTAGGTATGGTTACTTTTGGTCTATAAATCGCGAATGTCAAATGTCAGTGTGCTACGCATAGCAAATACGTGATTTATGCTTTCGTCGTATTATCCTAAAGAAGTGTGTGTGTGTGTATGCATATGCCGAAATCGTTTTAGTGTGCGTGAATTTGATACACAAACTCGCGAGTGCATGCGCGGCAATGTTTGAAATTTCGTATTGAATGCTAGGTTAGAAATTTTATTTAAATTTTTAAAATGATTATACAGGTTGTTGTTTTGGTCAGCGACGAGCAACCCAGGAGCGGTAGTACAAAATATATATTCCCCAAAAATGGACTTAATTCCATTAAATACTGTAAATATGTTGAGAAATACCTTATTCAATTGAATCTATCTCATGAGGTAAGCATTGCTTATTTGCCTATATGGAATGCACGCCACTGTACCCTACCCTACTCTATCTAAACCATCCAGGGAGTTAATTCTACTGAACAAAATAATCCGCCATTTATTGAATTCATTTGTTACAAAAAATGTGATAAATAAATAACCGCTCGACCGATTTTGTGCAAACTTCACATAAACCATCTACTAAATAGTCCGAACAAAGCCTAAACATTTATACCACATGGGGCATTCGCTAATGAGTAATATGCCTGAGAATGGGATATAATACTCTGTAGAGTATTATATCCCATTCTGGCCTTGATATGTCGAGCTATATAGCACATATCAAATCTGATATGGCACACGCACAACTGGAAAAGTCATTGGAAGTAAAGCAAGTTCGCCGCCAAGGCTAAGATGCAATAAAAGAACGCATCTCATCCCAATCTGCTGACTTGTATCGCTAAACTCGCATGGTGCCTTTGCATGGGCAAAGGTCAGGTGGAGAGTAGGACGACACAGCTTTCACCAGACAGTTGTCGGAGGTTCCCAAAGGTGCATTCACCGACCCTGAATACCTGTAAGGATCTGTTGTCAGTAGAAGGTCCAAGCAGTTGGCTGTGTGATCAGCAACATCCTTCCCGAACGAGCTGGGAGAGGTTAAGCGTGCTAGTTTCAACGCCTCTCTCCAAGCAAGGTCGTTCTCCCGGTATGGGTACAGACAGCCACTCACGATGTGGGCGTTAAAGACCCCAGGAGAACCAGCTGCGCGCTTGGATATTGGAAGTGTTCCATTCAAACATACACACTCTTCGGTTTTAATTTATTTCTATAAAGTATAGCGTTAGTTGTTTATCAGTAAGAAACTCTGTTGGACTATAGATTCGTTTGTTGTGTCCCAAGTAGAAACTCCTTTGGACTCGACTTTACTTTGTGAAACAGAATGATACAAAAGTGAACTGTATCCCCAGGTAGTAGAGATGGTATCAGCAGCGACGGGTGCGGTGACGCTCGCGATCGGCGACGGCGCCAACGACGTCGCGATGATACAGCGCGCCAGCGTCGGCGTCGGCATCTCCGGCGTGGAGGGGCTGCAGGCTGTCTGCGCCTCCGACTATAGTATAGCACAGGTCACTACACTACACTACACTACACTACACTACACTACACTACACTACACTACACACTGTATCCACAGGTAGTAGAGAGAGACGTGGCGATGGTACAGCGCGCCAGCGTCGGCGTCGGCATCTCCGGCGTGGAGGGGCTGCAGGCTGTCTGCGCCTCCGACTATAGTATAGCACAGGTCACTACACTACACTACACTACACACTGTATCCACAGGTAGTAGAGAGAGACGTGGCGATGGTACAGCGCGCCAGCGTCGGCGTCGGCATCTCCGGCGTGGAGGGGCTGCAGGCTGTCTGCGCCTCCGACTATAGTATAGCACAGGTCACTACACTACACTACACTACACTACACTACACTACACTACACACTGTATCCACAGGTAGTAGAGAGAGACGTGGCGATGGTACAGCGCGCCAGCGTCGGCGTCGGCATCTCCGGCGTGGAGGGGCTGCAGGCTGTCTGCGCCTCCGACTATAGTATAGCACAGGTCACTACACTACACTACACTACTCTACACTACACACTGTATCCACAGGTAGTAGAGAGAGACGTGGCGATGGTACAGCGCGCCAGCGTCGGCGTCGGCATCTCCGGCGTGGAGGGGCTGCAGGCTGTCTGCGCCTCCGACTATAGTATAGCACAGGTCACTACACTACACTACACTACTCTACACTACACACTGTATCCACAGGTAGTAGAGAGAGACGTGGCGATGATACAGCGCGCCAGCGTCGGCGTCGGCATCTCCGGCGTGGAGGGGCTGCAGGCTGTCTGCGCCTCCGACTATAGTATAGCACAGGTCACTACACTACACTACACTACTCTACACTACACACTGTATCCACAGGTAGTAGAGAGAGACGTGGCGATGATACAGCGCGCCAGCGTCGGCGTCGGCATCTCCGGCGTGGAGGGGCTGCAGGCTGTCTGCGCCTCCGACTATAGTATAGCACAGGTCACTACACTACACTACACTACACTACACTACACTACACTACACACTGTATCCACAGGTAGTAGAGAGAGACGTGGCGATGGTACAGCGCGCCAGCGTCGGCGTCGGCATCTCCGGCGTGGAGGGGCTGCAGGCTGTCTGCGCCTCCGACTATAGTATAGCACAGGTCACTACACTACACTACACTACACTACACTACACTACACTACACACTGTATCCACAGGTAGTAGAGAGAGACGTGGCGATGGTACAGCGCGCCAGCGTCGGCGTCGGCATCTCCGGCGTGGAGGGGCTGCAGGCTGTCTGCGCCTCCGACTATAGTATAGCACAGGTCACTACACTACACTACACTACACTACACTACACTACACTACACTACACACTGTATCCACAGGTAGTAGAGAGAGACGTGGCGATGGTACAGCGCGCCAGCGTCGGCGTCGGCATCTCCGGCGTGGAGGGGCTGCAGGCTGTCTGCGCCTCCGACTATAGTATAGCACAGGTCACTACACTACACTACACTACACTACACTACACTACACACTGTATCCACAGGTAGTAGAGAGAGACGTGGCGATGGTACAGCGCGCCAGCGTCGGCGTCGGCATCTCCGGCGTGGAGGGGCTGCAGGCTGTCTGCGCCTCCGACTATAGTATAGCACAGGTCACTACACTACACTACACTACTCTACACTACACACTGTATCCACAGGTAGTAGAGAGAGACGTGGCGATGGTACAGCGCGCCAGCGTCGGCGTCGGCATCTCCGGCGTGGAGGGGCTGCAGGCTGTCTGCGCCTCCGACTATAGTATAGCACAGGTCACTACACTACACTACACTACTCTACACTACACACTGTATCCACAGGTAGTAGAGAGAGACGTGGCGATGGTACAGCGCGCCAGCGTCGGCGTCGGCATCTCCGGCGTGGAGGGGCTGCAGGCTGTCTGCGCCTCCGACTATAGTATAGCACAGGTCACTACACTACACTACACTACACTACACTACACACTGTATCCACAGGTAGTAGAGAGAGACGTGGCGATGGTACAGCGCGCCAGCGTCGGCGTCGGCATCTCCGGCGTGGAGGGGCTGCAGGCTGTCTGCGCCTCCGACTATAGTATAGCACAGGTCACTACACTACACTACACTACACTACACTACACTACACACTGTATCCACAGGTAGTAGAGAGAGACGTGGCGATGGTACAGCGCGCCAGCGTCGGCGTCGGCATCTCCGGCGTGGAGGGGCTGCAGGCTGTCTGCGCCTCCGACTATAGTATAGCACAGGTCACTACACTACACTACACTACACTACACTACACTACACACTGTATCCACAGGTAGTAGAGAGAGACGTGGCGATGGTACAGCGCGCCAGCGTCGGCGTCGGCATCTCCGGCGTGGAGGGGCTGCAGGCTGTCTGCGCCTCCGACTATAGTATAGCACAGGTCACTACACTACACTACACTACACTACACTACACTACACACTGTATCCACAGGTAGTAGAGAGAGACGTGGCGATGGTACAGCGCGCCAGCGTCGGCGTCGGCATCTCCGGCGTGGAGGGGCTGCAGGCTGTCTGCGCCTCCGACTATAGTATAGCACAGGTCACTACACTACACTACACTACACTACACTACACTACACACTGTATCCACAGGTAGTAGAGAGAGACGTGGCGATGGTACAGCGCGCCAGCGTCGGCGTCGGCATCTCCGGCGTGGAGGGGCTGCAGGCTGTCTGCGCCTCCGACTATAGTATAGCACAGGTCACTACACTACACTACACTACACTACACTACACTACACACTGTATCCACAGGTAGTAGAGAGAGACGTGGCGATGGTACAGCGCGCCAGCGTCGGCGTCGGCATCTCCGGCGTGGAGGGGCTGCAGGCTGTCTGCGCCTCCGACTATAGTATAGCACAGGTCACTACACTACACTACACTACACTACACTACACTACACACTGTATCCACAGGTAGTAGAGAGAGACGTGGCGATGATACAGCGCGCCAGCGTCGGCGTCGGCATCTCCGGCGTGGAGGGGCTGCAGGCTGTCTGCGCCTCCGACTATAGTATAGCACAGGTCACTACACTACACTACACTACACTACACTACACTACACACTGTATCCACAGGTAGTAGAGAGAGACGTGGCGATGGTACAGCGCGCCAGCGTCGGCGTCGGCATCTCCGGCGTGGAGGGGCTGCAGGCTGTCTGCGCCTCCGACTATAGTATAGCACAGGTCACTACACTACACTACACTACACTACACTACACACTGTATCCACAGGTAGTAGAGAGAGACGTGGCGATGGTACAGCGCGCCAGCGTCGGCGTCGGCATCTCCGGCGTGGAGGGGCTGCAGGCTGTCTGCGCCTCCGACTATAGTATAGCACAGGTCACTACACTACACTACACTACTCTACACTACACACTGTATCCACAGGTAGTAGAGAGAGACGTGGCGATGGTACAGCGCGCCAGCGTCGGCGTCGGCATCTCCGGCGTGGAGGGGCTGCAGGCTGTCTGCGCCTCCGACTATAGTATAGCACAGGTCACTACACTACACTACACTACACTACACTACACTACACTACACTACACTACACACTGTATCCACAGGTAGTAGAGAGAGACGTGGCGATGGTACAGCGCGCCAGCGTCGGCGTCGGCATCTCCGGCGTGGAGGGGCTGCAGGCTGTCTGCGCCTCCGACTATAGTATAGCACAGGTCACTACACTACACTACACTACACTACACTACACTACACACTGTATCCACAGGTAGTAGAGAGAGACGTGGCGATGATACAGCGCGCCAGCGTCGGCGTCGGCATCTCCGGCGTGGAGGGGCTGCAGGCTGTCTGCGCCTCCGACTATAGTATAGCACAGGTCACTACACTACACTACACTACACTACACTACACTACACACTGTATCCACAGGTAGTAGAGAGAGACGTGGCGATGGTACAGCGCGCCAGCGTCGGCGTCGGCATCTCCGGCGTGGAGGGGCTGCAGGCTGTCTGCGCCTCCGACTATAGTATAGCACAGGTCACTACACTACACTACACTACACACTGTATCCACAGGTAGTAGAGAGAGACGTGGCGATGGTACAGCGCGCCAGCGTCGGCGTCGGCATCTCCGGCGTGGAGGGGCTGCAGGCTGTCTGCGCCTCCGACTATAGTATAGCACAGGTCACTACACTACACTACACTACTCTACACTACACACTGTATCCACAGGTAGTAGAGAGAGACGTGGCGATGGTACAGCGCGCCAGCGTCGGCGTCGGCATCTCCGGCGTGGAGGGGCTGCAGGCTGTCTGCGCCTCCGACTATAGTATAGCACAGGTCACTACACTACACTACACTACTCTACACTACACACTGTATCCACAGGTAGTAGAGAGAGACGTGGCGATGGTACAGCGCGCCAGCGTCGGCGTCGGCATCTCCGGCGTGGAGGGGCTGCAGGCTGTCTGCGCCTCCGACTATAGTATAGCACAGGTCACTACACTACACTACACTACACTACACTACACTACACTACACACTGTATCCACAGGTAGTAGAGAGAGACGTGGCGATGGTACAGCGCGCCAGCGTCGGCGTCGGCATCTCCGGCGTGGAGGGGCTGCAGGCTGTCTGCGCCTCCGACTATAGTATAGCACAGGTCACTACACTACACTACACTACTCTACACTACACACTGTATCCACAGGTAGTAGAGAGAGACGTGGCGATGGTACAGCGCGCCAGCGTCGGCGTCGGCATCTCCGGCGTGGAGGGGCTGCAGGCTGTCTGCGCCTCCGACTATAGTATAGCACAGGTCACTACACTACACTACACTACACTACACTACACTACACTACACACTGTATCCACAGGTAGTAGAGAGAGACGTGGCGATGGTACAGCGCGCCAGCGTCGGCGTCGGCATCTCCGGCGTGGAGGGGCTGCAGGCTGTCTGCGCCTCCGACTATAGTATAGCACAGGTCACTACACTACACTACACTACTCTACACTACACACTGTATCCACAGGTAGTAGAGAGAGACGTGGCGATGGTACAGCGCGCCAGCGTCGGCGTCGGCATCTCCGGCGTGGAGGGGCTGCAGGCTGTCTGCGCCTCCGACTATAGTATAGCACAGGTCACTACACTACACTACACTACACTACACTACACTACACACTGTATCCACAGGTAGTAGAGAGAGACGTGGCGATGATACAGCGCGCCAGCGTCGGCGTCGGCATCTCCGGCGTGGAGGGGCTGCAGGCTGTCTGCGCCTCCGACTATAGTATAGCACAGGTCACTACACTACACTACACTACACTACACACTGTATCCACAGTTAGTAGAGAGAGACGTGGCGATGGTACAGCGCGCCAGCGTCGGCGTCGGCATCTCCGGCGTGGAGGGGCTGCAGGCTGTCTGCGCCTCCGACTATAGTATAGCACAGGTCACTACACTACACTACACTACTCTACACTACACACTGTATCCACAGGTAGTAGAGAGAGACGTGGCGATGGTACAGCGCGCCAGCGTCGGCGTCGGCATCTCCGGCGTGGAGGGGCTGCAGGCTGTCTGCGCCTCCGACTATAGTATAGCACAGGTCACTACACTACACTACACTACACTACACTACACACTGTATCCACAGGTAGTAGAGAGAGACGTGGCGATGGTACAGCGCGCCAGCGTCGGCGTCGGCATCTCCGGCGTGGAGGGGCTGCAGGCTGTCTGCGCCTCCGACTATAGTATAGCACAGGTCACTACACTACACTACACTACTCTACACTACACACTGTATCCACAGGTAGTAGAGAGAGACGTGGCGATGATACAGCGCGCCAGCGTCGGCGTCGGCATCTCCGGCGTGGAGGGGCTGCAAGCTGTCTGCGCCTCCGACTATAGTATAGCACAGGTCACTACACTACACTACACTACTCTACACTACACACTGTATCCACAGGTAGTAGAGAGAGACGTGGCGATGATACAGCGCGCCAGCGTCGGCGTCGGCATCTCCGGCGTGGAGGGGCTGCAGGCTGTCTGCGCCTCCGACTATAGTATAGCACAGGTCACTACACTACACTACACTACTCTACACTACACACTGTATCCACAGGTAGTAGAGAGAGACGTGGCGATGATACAGCGCGCCAGCGTCGGCGTCGGCATCTCCGGCGTGGAGGGGCTGCAGGCTGTCTGCGCCTCCGACTATAGTATAGCACAGGTCACTACACTACACTACACTACACTACACTACACTACACTACACACTGTATCCACAGGTAGTAGAGAGAGACGTGGCGATGATACAGCGCGCCAGCGTCGGCGTCGGCATCTCCGACTATAGCATAGCGCAGGTCACTACACTACACTACACTCAACAACTTTAAGAGTAACAATAAGAGCTACTATGTTAGCACGCAAGTTGTTACAGTTTTTCACGACGGCGGGTTGTTCTCAGTTGTGTTTGTAGATCGCTAGCACTCAGTATCGCCCGAGCTGCTGGTCGGGTTACTAATGATAAGTTTCCATCTGAAGGAACAGTCACTCAGTGGTTGAATAGTCAAAACACTGTTAATAAGTTTCACAATTTCTTGCAAATAAATTGATCCATACTTTTTCATGGTGGTACGTTATGCAATGGTATTAAGGTATAATATTGTGTGACAGTTCCGGTTCTTGCTGCGGCTGCTGCTGGTGCACGGAGCATGGAATTACTCGCGCATCAGCAAGCTCATCCTGTACTCCTTCTACAAGAATATCTGCCTCTACGTCATCGAGCTCTGGTTCGCCATTTATTCCGCCTGGTATGTTCACTCTTTATCAAATTTCAACACAACGTGCACATATAAATATTAGCATTTTTTTTTTTTACTTTTTACTGTGTAAAGGCCTGTGTTTGACCACAATCTCACCATGGTAAATAATGATGCGGCCGAAGGTGGTAAGCACACAAAGCTTAGAAGGAACTGGCTCTCAAGTGCAGCTGTCGGAACACACCGATAGGTGCTTGGCGACAGATTTTCAACTTTAGGGTCTGGAGGACTGGCTGCCGCCAGCCAGGTGGGTGCTAAAGTACCACCGTTCTATGGTTTCCTCACGATGTTTTCCTTCAAAAATTCTAAATCATTTATTCAAATAGACCTTCGCAGGCACTTATGAAAAGTCTGACTCTAATACTCTAATGCCGGTTCGGAAGGTTGCATTCCTGCATTGTTCCTTCACCGAAAGCTCATTGTAGGATTCGAACCCTGGAGCTTCGTTCCGGTCTCCGACGTCACTACCACTGAGCTATCATCACCATGTACTAATAACTAATAGTAACTAAACTAGTTAACTAATGAAAAACACAAATAAAAAGCAAAAACCAGCTTTTCATAAAGCTAATAGCTAGTCCAAATTGCTGCCAGTTGGTAGTATGTCCAGAACGCAGGCGCTACTGCTACTATTATATGATAATCGTCTGGCTGAGGTATTCTCTGGTGACCAGTATTGTCGCTCAAACACTTCAATATGTCGCGAAAAATGCGATGGACACATGGCATCCACGGGCTCAGTGTCTTTAAAAATCAAAAAGTCATATAGTTTAGGCTCTAGTAAGGCACTTATGAACGTAAAATTGGTACATACAGTTGATTTTCCACCGGTTCGATACACTTAAACTGAGAAGACTCCGGCAAGCTTTTTACCCCAAACGGCTCAAATATGCTACCTTCATTTTTGATTATATAAAAGTATTTGATCAAATATGTGACATGGGGCCTGTTTTATGGCCCCTGGGTATAGACAAGAAGGATCTTGACAATCGTCATCATTACTAAACGATAAATCTTTGTATGGGATTGACATTTCAAATGGAATTATCACGTGATTTTTTAAATTTCTTATGTCAATCCCATACAAAGGTTGATCGTTTAGTAACGACGACGATTGTTTGATAACCATTTTGTCTAGGAGGACTCATTAAGTTCAGCGCCTACATATCGTTCCGTTTGTATGTACAGGTCTGGTCAAATTTTGTTCGAGCGGTGGACTATAGGTTTCTACAACGTGATATTCACAGCGCTGCCGCCATTCGCCATCGGACTCTTCGACAAATTGTGCTCACCTGAAATTATGATAAGGGTAAGTTTATTATAGTTTTTTAATACTACTTAAGAAGCAAACAAACATACGGCTCTCCCAAAGGTAAGCGGTTATCCAAGCCTATATGCGCTTGCAACACCAGGGGTACATCAATGACGCGTTGCTGGCTATAAAATGTCTTTAAACCCTTGTATATAAATAATACAATATAAAATATGGTATACAATAGAAAATCTTAATTTGTATGTAGTAAATGTCGATGAGCTGCTCATGGTATAATTGGCTTTCAAGCTCTCTAAATCTATTAATGTTTCTCACAGCATCCATCACTCTACATCCCATCGCAACAAGGTCTATTATTCAACGTGCGCGTGTTCTGGGTGTGGGCGATAAACTCCCTACTGCACTCTGTGCTACTGTTTTGGCTACCGATGCTACTGGCTAGCCACGATGTACTGTGGTCCAGCGGGAAGGACGGTGGTTATCTCGTGCTGGGGAATTTTGTATACACTGTGAGTACTGTGCTTTATTGTACTGGTGAGTAGGCCCATCTGATGATATGGATCAACGGCTTAATTTAAAATTAACTTTAAAAATTCTGTGATAGGAAGCTCCTTGTAAACCGCACAGTAGGCGACCACTTTGGGGTCAATGTGTAAGGATGAACCCGTTGATGGCGAGAGAAATATCGACGCCAAGGATCCCCGAGAATGCTTATATTAATTTACATTAGTTATAAGGTATTTAGTAATTAAGATACTAGACCTGGGATGGATCTGCCAAATACCAGCTGGAGGCCCTTGGCTCAATCGACCGTCGTGCTTGTATCGCCGACTAGTTTCCTACTAGTCGGCGATGCTGAGGTAAATATAACGAGCCTTGAACATCGGCGAAAAGTTTCGTCGGTCTTCTATAGATAGGATATATTTTGGAGAGTGTGCTACAGTACTGTTCAATCTAATTCCTTAATCCCCATTTCTCCATCGAACCGCAAGACGCCGGGAGAATTTCCACCCATACGTTGTCGACATCCTGCATACCCGGACACAACGATTCGTTTCATCGTTTCTTATACGAACAGCAAAGGAGTGGAATTCTCTTGCGGGGTCTGTGTTTCCCGACACCTATAACCTGGATGTATTCAAGGCCAGAGTGAATAAGCTTTGTCTGGGTAAGCGTGCTACATCCTCGGCCTCGTCATAACTCCTCATGGAGTCAGTCGAAGGTCAAACGCAAGACTATTCAACATAAAAAAATGTGCAGAATTTTCACTTTAAAAAAGTTGTATGTATTTTACTTTGTTTCATGTAAATAGGTTGACAAACAGGCAGACAGCGGATAATAAGCGGTTGCCGTAGCCAAATCGCTGACTGAATTCATTAGTGGCACAAGTGGAATTTGTGGCATTTTTAGTTAGTTCTAATTTTTTTTAATTTTGTCTTGTGCCTCTATTGAATTCAGTCAGCGATTATTTAGCGAGCCATTACTCATGCGTTACCGCAGGCGGTGCATGAACACAACATTAAGTTATTTGGCTGCGGTGTTCTGTGAGATGGAGATACTTCTCTAGTCGAGCTGTACGTGGATTACGTAACTTTATTTCAATGAAATTCAGATTGAAATAACCTCTGAATCGGTAGTACAAAATCGGAAATGGTTCCATTTTTAATGAGCCACTGTTTGTATTTGTAATTATCAGAACGCGAAAAAGTTATCAGAAAACCGCTATATTGAACCGATTTCAATTCGAAAATGATTGAAATTTAGTTACGTAATCGGCCCACTGGTCTACTTGTTAATATATTGTATGTCGGTGGTGCAGTACGTGGTGCTGACGGTGTGCCTGAAGGCGGGGCTGGCCACGCACTCGTGGACGTGGGTCACGCACCTCGCCATCTGGGGCTCCGTCGCCATGTGGTTCATATTCATCGCCGTCTACAGGTACCTACCTACACAAGCGTCTACCTACTCTTCATACCTCTACTACATTGTGCCAACTCAAAGTTATTCAATTTAGGCCCTCCTAGGGCACTTATGAAGTGCAAACCTACTGAAGTTCCGACCAGTTCGGAATTCGACCTTCAACTGAGAAGAACAGGCAAGAAACTCAGCAATGTTAACTATATTGTCAAAAAAAATACGCAATCATAAAAACCTATAACATAAAAGGCCAAATTACAAAATAAATAAAATCAAAATCAAAAAGTCATTTATTCAGTTTAGGCCCTAGTAAGGCACTTATGAACGTTAAATTGGTACATACAGTTGAATTTACCACCGGTTCGGAATACACTTAAACTGAGAAGATATCATACATAACATAATAATATCATAAGATAAACTCATAAATTCATTACGAAACTTATTTTAGAATTAAACAATATTTTAATAACAGCTTCAATATTTTTGCTGTCATCTAATAATTTCATACTCATTGTCAGTTACAAACATTTTGATGTAATCCAATAAGTGATTGACATATTTATCGTTAAATATTTAGTCAGCCTTAAACCGAATAACGGATCGCGAAGAATTTCGGGTGAATTGAAAATTGAGATGGAATCTAATATAGATTCTTTGCAGATATGGTTAGTTAATCAATTTTCAAATGACAGGTTTTGGAGGTAATTTTTTAAAGTTTTAGTTTTTTTTAGGAACGAAGTAGAAACTATACAATCAATGTAATAAATCTTTAATATAAGGAACATAAAAGGACTAATTTTAAAGTCGAAATGTATATAATACTTCTACTCGATAATGTTCCTTGAACTTTATATAATTTTATCGTTGATTTTATATTCAACATAAATCCTTACTAGAAAAATCAAAACATATTACAGTATTACCCAACTGATAACGCGCGTCGAAGATTAACGAAAGAATGCTTAAAACTTACAATCAACCTTAGATCACTACTATAAGGTTCATAATACACTGCAGCTGTTAGTTCCGTCTCACTCGCAAGTCACGCCCCTCCGCACGACGCGCGCTATCATGGCGGCAGCTGCCGGCCAATAGCGGTTTCAAGCGCTTTGGAAATGGGAAATATACAAAAAGTATCTTCTGCGCAGGTACATCGGTAAGCCATATCAGTTGGGTACTACTGTACATCATTATCATAATCAGAATTCAGAAACTCCGGCAAGAAACTCATAACAAATAATAACCTAAACAAGTTCATAATTATGTAGGTAATCTACTGGCTTTTATACAATGTGCACTCAGTGCCGTAAGGGCGGTGTCACCGGTGCCCAGGCACAGGGCATACACGCTGGGGGGTACTAGAATGGGCAGACCAGGCAGGACTACGTCCCCCTGAATGAAACAAAGTAGGCCTATACATAGCATTGCTCTAGGGTACCTATAATATCTAAAAAAAATAAGGGCGCAGTTATAGAAGCTCGCACAGGGCGCACAAAAGGCTATTTACGGCACTGTGTGCACTGCAAAGTCAAGATACTTCCAGACATCTTTATCTTCTATGTGATGTTATCTTTTAGTAAGCTCTTGTTTTCTAAATTTTCTTATGTAAGATTTGAATTTAATATTATTATATTCTACTCTCACTAATGGCTAATGACGGCAAGCCTTCGGCGGCTTGTGATAACTAGTGTGTTGATGTATTGTATTGTGTATGTGTGTACAGCAACATATACCCTCGCATCGGCATCGGCGCGGTGATGCTGGGCATGGACCGCATGGTGTTCAGCTCGCTCGTGTTCTGGCTGGGGCTCGTGCTCATACCCGTCGCCACGCTGCTGCCCGACCTCATCGTCACTGTGTAAGTAACACCCATTACACTACACCTACACTACTCAATACTACACCTAGACTACACCACACTACTCTATACTACACCCACACTTCACCACACCACACTACACTATACCTACACTGCATCTACACCTACACTTCACCACACCCACACTACACTACACCTACATTGCAATTACACCTACACTTACACTACTCTATACTACAACTACACTTCACCACACTACACCCAAATTACACCCACACTACACTACACCTACATTGCATCTACACCTACACTTTCACCTATACTACACCTACACTGCATCACCTACACTGCATCTACAACTACACTTCACCACACTATACTCAAATTACAACTACACTTCACCACACTCTACACCCAAACTACACCTACACTACACTAAACCTACACTACACTACACTACACCACACACTACACTTACACTGCATCTACATCTACACTACACCTACACTACTTTTCGAATTGCATTTCATTCAACCTTATTTATTCTACTAATTATTATTCATACTACCTATACAAAATACAGGGGGATACATGGAGATTATATCTTTTCTTTTCTGTTAGTCATGCTGATCAATTTTTACTGCGAGACAAACGCTGTAATTTTAAATAAATTGCTGAAACAGTTTAATCAAAGATGGCTGATCCCTTGTTTGTTTGAAAAGTGAAGTTTTTCACACCAGACAGAGCCTCGATTCTTGCGTATTCGATATCAATTTCGCATTAGATATTTGGCGCGAATCTGGAGGATTTATTCAATACTTGTTATGATGGTTGCTTATTTAGTTTAAAGAAAGGCATGCAAAGGCTCAGAGCCATTCAGCCTTGTCTTATTTGAAATAAGTTAGGTCAGGTTTTACATATGTCTATGAGGTATCAAACTCGCAGCCTTTGTCGTTCGGTCGGGTACGTGTGCTCGGAACCGCCCCCCGGGTTCGTACCGTGGCCGGCGCAGGGGCGGCCGCCGAACCTCGTGCCCCTGCCGCCCCTGCCGCCACCGCCGCCCCTGCCGCCTCTACTGCCCCTACCGCCGACGCGACCATCCGTCGCTTAGCTGCATTGTAAAAGTATTGTATCTATCAACAATGTGCATTGACTATAGAGAAATCTTTAAAGTTGTAATGTAAAAGTATTATATCTACAATTTCATATCAAGCAGTAAAAATGTATTGTAGAAGTAATAGCCACTAAATAACTGTACTTAAGTATCTGTGGCAGTTGTAATGTAAAAGTATTGTAGTAACCCCGGCCTGATAAGAATGGGACAATGTTTCTAGTCGGTTCTTGCAGAAGAGAGCTTTGATGTAATTCCTATTGGAAATATTTACAGCATTTTTTTAACCCATTGGTTCTCGCGTGGGGCGCTTGTCCTATATGGGGTTATCGAATTATGCGTTTTTTTCGGTATGTCAAAACCCCGCGTTCCAGTCATCAACACATTATGTACCAAAGCATAGATAATTTATCGCTCTTTCCACACATACCATAACTTCTATTGGAGGGAGCAGGACGGCTGAGCAATCTGTAATTAACGAAAACAAACGCGAATGTATGGCCGTGCGTCCTTCGCGAGCCAATGGTTTTTTTTTTCACCTTTCAGACAAGATATTAGAAGTTTCTAATAGTATGAGTTCGAGATATTAACTGTAACGATTTTTTGTTGTATCTGAGTAGACATCTATATTGAATTGTATCAAATTTAGTATTTTTAAGGATAGCTTAAATTAGAAAGAAGTAATGAAAGTCGAAGTCGTTTAACAAAAAAGGACCTTAACGTCATACTAATAAAATTCAATCCACATTCCAGTATACACAACTCGGCATTCAAGACGATGACCGAAGCGGTGCGCGAGAGCGAGATAAAGCAACGTGATCCTGCCGCTCTGCTCGCACAGCCGAGACACTCGTGAGTACAACATACATACAACCGGGTAAACTTTGCCTTTTGAAAAGAGGCTATGTTTCCAACAGAAGGTCAAGTTTACCTTGTGACGTATACGCACGCATTTTTGCGTGCAAGTTCGTTGGGATCACAGTTACAATTTCATTGCATTATATTTACAAGAAATTCTACAGTCACAAATGATGTCTTTAAGAAAGTTTACAGTCAAAAGTTAGTTGTTGCAATATTTGCGCATTTTTTTTACAGCTGTGTTATCCCATACACAAATAGTTCCAAAATCATTTTCATAAAGCTCGCTATAATATTATATTCATATAATGTAATATTATATGAAATTATCAATTTTCATCCAAATTATGTGGTTTTTGATTGACATGAATGCCTGAGTGTGTGAAATTTTGCATCATTTTGGAATGGAGTGTGCGGCTAACAACTACTCAGGATTTCTTCTAATATGTTTAATTAGAGAATTTATATATGTACATATATTCGTGTGAATATTTCACGTCTCATTAATAGCATTCATGTAGTACCTACATAGAAAGTAGCAAATACAATTTCAGTAGTTAAACTTGTACTATAATATAGATTTTTGTAGACTATGGTTTTTTTTTTTATCGGGGATAGGTTGATAACGTGATAATTCGTTATCATATTTCAATCCATAATATATATGTGGCTTCGCTACTAACGAAGACAATAACTGAAGGGCGACCCCCGGAAGACTGAAACCTATCCCTAAAATATAGTTGAATATCCTATCCTATCCTAACTATTATAAATGTGAAAGTGAGTTTGTTTGTTTGTTACGCCTCCACGCCTCAACGGATCATCATAAAATTTGGCATGCAGATAGCCTATGGTATGGGGAAGGACATAGACTTTTTAAACACGGGTGAAACCGCGGGGGAATGCTAGTTCCTCCATATTTATTTTATCCGTGACAACCACTATATAAAACATATATACACTAATTAATAACGTTTACATTCATGTAGAAATTATTATTAAGCATATCTATTTATATTTTTAAAAGCTTTTATTTAACTTGCAATGTATGTATGTTTGTTTGTTCGGGTGGAATCTTGCAATTCGAATATCACCCACTTCCAGTGGTCGGATTGACTTGATATTTGGTATACATTAGTATATTAGATGACAATGCAAGTACAGTCACCAAAAAAGCTTGTACACACGGCTACAGATCAAGCTATACATTTCCAATATAAACTGACCTCTCATTGTACGGAAATCCTATACAATGCGAGATCAGCTTATACTGGAAATGTATAGCTTGATGTGTTGCCGTGTGTACTAAAAATGATTTTTGTAACAAAAATAGTACATAGTACAGTAGGGGTTTTTTAGAACGTACCATAAAAGTAAATTCTGTGGGTACTACACGAATGCTTTCAATCCACACATTTATTGTTTCAAACACCATTCTCATATACATATATAGACTCTGTTAGACACATATCATCTTTCTTTTATTATACACTGCCTACTCACGTTGTTTTAAGGATCTCCATACATTATCTTCTATTTTCGACCTTATTGTTTACGTGATAAAATTTCTTTTTGAATAACCAAACGAATAAAGTGTTTCATAAGGTAATTTATGGAGTTCCTTACCTTACGTAATACATGTTATTATGTGGGTACATAAGTTAGGTCGCATGCAATGTATCTAGAATTACCGGTTTTTATGTTTAGTTTTGCTTTGCATCGCCCCTCCCAGCACCCGCCCGTATACTCGTGCTAAGATGTACCATACAATAAACCGTGACGTGATCCTTCTGTGTAGAATGTTCCAGAACAATGACGTCACTTAATTGTGTAAGGCTTAAGGCCGTAGACGCACGGTGAAGACCGTTAAGCACAGTTGTAAAGCTAGGCTATTTAGATCTATACCAAAATAATGATAGAGTATATTTTGATTGAGAAATCGTGCTTAAAGTGAACGATTTAAGCGCTGTATTTAGTTGTAATTTTTACCCGATCCTGATATTTTATGTGTGGCTGTATTATTTGTGCCAGAATACGCCTGGTGCGTTGTCTTTGAGCACGGTTATTCCGCACTGAGTGCGTCTGCAAGCCGCCCGTTGAGGACTAATATTTCAATGTTTATCAAGATGTGCCTAAAGTAGATCGTTGAACACTCTTAAATTATCCTTCGTGTTGTATTATTTTCCTATGGTTTGTAAAGTTTGGAAGAGTTAACGCAACATTTCAATCAATTAAAATTGTAAGCTCTTTATACCAATGATATTATAATAAAAAGAGGTAGATATCGCATTAACGCACGCTAATTGTTGCAGACAAATTCAGACAATTGTCGTAATTTTGCTTAGCGGCTACATATAGCTATCTCTTTCTGTACCATACGTTCCGTATTATCTATCGCATTCACCTAATTCAACAATAACTGAACGCCGTTTAGTATGAGGGTAGCATATCTCTATTATAATATCATTGTCTTTATACTATGTTTTTCTGGCGCTCATTTTCAATGTTCAATTGAAACGTTACTCTAACACATTTATCAATTATTATGTAGCTGAATTTGTAAAATATGCTACTATTGGAGGGCCTTCCTAATAGGTCACTTTTGACAGCCCATATATATCCATGTGTCAAAAAGAGACAAACATATTGCGGAAAGGACAGACACCATCTTGTCAAATATGACTTCTTAGCATGGCCTATTTATAGGTGACAAAATATAAATGGGGTTGCTATACAGGTATCGATAAACTGTAAATATCAGTCGTCACCGGCTCGGGCGCACCGTACCGGGGTGGGTATAGGTAGTATATCGCAGCACGAGTGTACGCGGCGCTAGTAGTAGCACTAGTGAGTGGTACGGCACGATAGGGTCGGAGGGTAGGTTTGACGTTATGTGTGGTTGTCGGGGCGGGCAGCAAGCGCGGGGAGCCGGTGGGGCTGCGCTGGCGGCGGCGCGCCGTCGCGCCCGAGGACTCCGCCCGACAGAACACCGGCACCGGCGCGTGCGCACTCGACGGGCTCGCGCCGCACACTGACACTGACGGCGACGCAACTAACGGACGCGCACCGCGCCGAGTGCGTCCGCTGCGCGATTCACACGTCATTTGACACTTCGCCGCCGCTGTCGTTTGACCGCAACGGAATCCATTACCGCGCGCACTCGATCGTCAGTTGTCGATGGTTCCGCGGCAAATTAAGTTAGGTTCGACGAGTCGATGGTAACCGTCCGATGGTACTCGTTCCTAAGCACGACTGACTAGGAAATCTCCCGGAGCTACTCGTATTTGGCTATTGGAAATGTATTTGTTTGGTACGCATTTATTTTTATCCTAATTCTTCCTAAATTATTGTATACTTAGTCCTCTTCATACACTGACCTAGAATCTCGGTGGGATAC
Source organism: Polyploca ridens (assembly GCA_951394255.1). Lineage (NCBI taxonomy): Eukaryota > Metazoa > Arthropoda > Insecta > Lepidoptera > Drepanidae > Polyploca > Polyploca ridens. The sequence goes on along the minus strand of OX596249.1, from coordinate 17,039,922 downwards.
AAAAAGGGGCGTGTGTGATTTGGGACAAACTTAATAATTTTAGGAATATTGGTAACCGTTGCAGTTTTTTTTTACATTACTTAGGCTTGTGGGCATAACTTTACTGTATTAAGTGACAATGTACCCGGAGGTAGTAAGCTCACAAAGCCTGGAAGGGTTCTAGTTCTGTTCAGCTTCTAAGGGTCGTAGACTTGGTGATACTTAAGATTTTAAAAAATACATTTCCAGTAGCATGTGAGGAGAAAAAATAGCCCATTTCATCTAATTCTCAATGACTAAGTAACGTATACGTTCCTAAATAAGATATACATATATCTGTAGAAAACCCCGATATACTGGCGACAGAACGAATTGGACGTAGAGAGAAAGTATCCTGAATATTAGCAAATTTTACTCGAAGTTATCATGATGTTCTTTAAATTTAAGATTTGATATTTATAGTTGACCCTATCGATTGGTGCCATAAAAATACAAATGATATTTCACTCCTATAATTTACGGACCGTTATCGGTTAAAATTAAGACTCTTATACTAATAATGAAGCAAAGACCTCAAAGCTTTGCATAGCAGACCCTCCTATATGGAAGTAGCTATCAAAGGTAAAATTTGCTTACGAAATTATCTATATGCCCAGTTTGGCAATAAAAAAACCTACCATTGGTAAGCAAAACGGTTCGTTTTTGTTTATAGAAACCGGCCAAATGCCAAGAAGGGGTGTGATTTTAAAAAAGTTTCACTGGTTTTTAAATTCTTCTCTCTCTTCTTCTTAGTCGTGCACTCTTAGCAGAGTGGTCGTGGTCATGAATTGTCACTTTCGCGCCAGACCGCTGCATTTTTAAATAGAGTTTGTCTTTTGAGTAAAATTTGGAATATTCAATTCAAGGGTACTTGCCATCCAAATCTCTTTCGTTGTATCCATCTGTATACATATAAAGTGTGTTTTGCTAGCTGTCATTACTCTCATTGATATTCCAGTGTCTTCTAATTATATTTTTAATATATTAATTTATATAGTGTATAGTAAATTATTTAACTAATGTTAGTGTCGTGGACTAAATTGTATATTCTCTTGCAAGATGGACTTATGCGGTATATGTGATAAGAGGAAAAAGCATCACACAGTGGTAATGTTTGTTATATTTATATATTTAGGTGTGTTGTAGTATGCACAAGTGTTTGGTGCTCTTCCTGTAGCGACTATAGCTCTTTTAAAGCCTTCATATGATGATGACCCCAAAATATGCATTTATATTGATAATATCTACTTGTATCTGGCAAAAGTCGATTTAGTTTGCTACTATGCTAGATTTACTTATAATTGAATTTTGAATCTTGTTACAAGATCGTTAAAGATACATTTTGACTGATTTGTCGCGATGTACAAATAAATATATACATATTAAAATATAAACGTATAGAGTACAATTTGTGATGTAATACATTCCTCCAAATGCGAATTATAATGACAACATTCCAGTAACATTCCCCAACAGTAGTGTAGTATTAGTACTGTGCCACAGTTTAGCATTTAATATTTATCTACATTTTATTGTGGTTGATAGATTCTAGAAACAAATGTGTAAAGATTTTGCCTTTTCCTTATAAAATTAATAAATATAATTTATCTACACTTTATTGCTTAAAAAAACAGTCATATCATAAAGTAGAGTTTCAAAGTCTTCCCAAATAAATAGCATATGCCCCAAAATATCTAGAATCTATCGATCCCGGCAAGACTATTCTAAATCTTATATTTATGATATATTTGGTGTTAAAATACTCCATCTTTAAAGGCTATAAATAAAATTATTGTGATTTGTTACTGTAGTTTTTATACAAAGATGTTAGGAGCCAAATGTATACATGTTTAGTTCGCTAGATTTATTAGTACTTGTGTACAAAGTGTATGAGTGATTTGTGTGGTATATTTTTGTATGTAGTGTATTTATTGTAATGATAAAACTAGCTTGTTTTATTGATACATTGTTGTAAGATATACTTTCAAAACTTTTTCGTTGTTTTGTTAAAAATAATCGGCCTTACTCATAAACGCTATTTAACTAAATCTACTGAATAAATGGTCAAATAAATAACGTCACCTTGCTGTCATTGTCAAACAATTTGACGTTATTTAGGTGACCACTCAGCTTATTAGTTAAATAACGTTTTATGAGTAAGGGGGAATGACACTAAGTCTAATGGTATTATTTGTATACAAGATGTATGTTTCTTGATGTCATCTTTTCGTAATCTAAATATAGTTCGTGATGCAGAACAAATATCGTAAGAATAAACAGGAAATCGCGAAAAAAGATTTTTTCATACAAAAGATCAATCTTCCTCGATTAAAATGTATAAAAATATTATTTTATTGCGAATTCAGATTTGCTCTCACAGTAAGAGACAGTTCGCACCGACACGCGGTGCGCACATTTTAAGATAGCGATACAATATAGAACTTTAATTACAACGCAAATAGGGACACATTCCAGTGAGAAAATTCGAATTCTCGAAAAAAAAAAAAACAATACTGTCATTGCGATCCGTCGTTTGCTGCAGCCGCATGTAGTCGGCTGCGAACTTGCACCTTAAGAGTTCAATATGAATTTATGGTTAGAAAAGATGACATCTGGGAGGGGCTAACTCTGCCACTTTCCACCTTAATGGTGTCATATCCGAATTGAATTGTTTTTTTTGTCACGTAGATAATTGTTCTTAGTACGGTTATATGAAAGTATTTATTACCTTTTTTTTAATCATATATGAAGCCATGAATTTGTCAGTATTAACCCTCCTGGAAGCATCCATAATTAATTTATGATATTAGACTTAAAATAAATTTAGAAAAAAAATATATAATTTCTCTCGAATATTTACGCTGAATTTACTCACAAACGAATATATTTATGAATGTCGTTATTCAGTATTTTAAATGTTATCAATAACGGATATCACTATGATGTTTTTATTCCTATTCATGGAATTGATCTCTATTAATCTATATCTTCCTTCCAAACAACGTTTATAAACTAAAATATTGTATTTAATGAAAACTTGACTTGACAAAATCTCAAATATTAAAATGATATTGTACCTAAATCAATTTTCTTCCTAAATAAATGTAAATAAATGCAATTATTGTACAAAGCAGTTTTTAGTTCCTTATGTACTTCGATCCCTCCGCTATTATTAATTTGCTTCAATTTTTCTCTTATATTTTTGTATTATTTGCACTTTATTTTATTGGTTTCTGCGGGGTTATTTTAAAACGGTCGGATTCGGAATCGGGAGCGGAATCGGAAACCTTTATCCGATGAAGTTCCGATCGCGGAAAGTTGGAGTGCGTTTACAAAGTTTGTTTTCAATAATGGTAGGAAATGGTAAACCTAAACTAAAATAAAAGTAAAATCGAAATGATTACGGATTTTCATTGTTGAAAGGCCTCATTTAAACACTCATATCAAATGCATATAAAGACAGATACTTGTTATTTTTTATATTTTAGATTAAGGTCTACATTGTGTTATATGTATGTATAAACATAAAAAAATGGTTTTCTAGTTTTATCGAACTTCGGAAACTGACTGATAGGTCAAAGTAATTGTTGTTTATAATATTCGAAAAAGTCAGGCAAAGGTTTGAGCCATACAGCCTAATCATATTTGAGTTATACCTAAGTTCTAGTCACAAAATAAATCACTTTCATAATAGTACGCACTGTCAGTCACAGTCTATAAACGTCATGTGTTACTAAAATAGTGGTCAATAAACTAAAACTTCTCACGGACTTTTTGAGACAACTTGAAGTCACGATACACATAATTCATTTAATTTCCTTTCATTGGTGCGCGAGGATTGATCTTTATAGGATAAAACACCACAGATAATATGCAATAAAACTCAAAATACACGAATTTTTGAAAATAAAACGAAAACGCAACGTCACTTTGCAAGTTCCCGCCAAAAAGCCCTCTATGTCAAAGTATTTTTTTTTTCAGTACATTCATGGAGAATATAATAAAACAAATATTTTATGATTACGTAGATTTTTTAGTGGTAGTGAATCTAGCATCCAACTTGAGTAACGGTATTGAGTGACCAATATGTTTTAGTTCCTACGAAGTTAGAGTATGTAGCTATTATTACTTTTACCGCCGACCTTTCTAATTCATTATTTACCTAAAAATAGGGGCAAACACACTCCGTTTAGTACCAACTAACCTTTATATAAGTTTAAATAATGCATTTGTATTAAATAATGGTCAAAAACGAACATTAAATAAAATTCGGAAAGAATTCCGCCAGCTAAAAGCTATCGGAAACATTTAGATGAATCGGATTGATATTTCCGTCGAGAAACGTCAAACTATTCGAATTCGGAAATTAAAATAGCAATGGGCGCATCCGGAATATATTTATTTTAGTTTAGGTTTTATTTGTAACACTTAAATTGTACTATTATCATACTATGTTAAATAAATATTGATGTTCTTATAATTTGGATTGTATTTTAATGTGCAAATACATATTTTTATTATTATTTTATCATGTCGGAAACTCATCTCGGAAGTTTCCGATTCCGCTCCCGATTCCGAATCCGACCGTTTTAAAATAACCCCGCAGATGTTACATTACTTGACAGCTATAACATTTTTTTAAAATTATTTTTATATAAATAATGAGTTATGTCTGTTTCCTCACATAGAGTCATGTAGCATCAAATGTCTGCCAATGTCTGTGTCTGTCTGTAAATTTTCCGTCCTTTTTCGTCTTTTTATTTCCACTGTATATTTCATTTATCTTCAATACTCAAGTAATAAACTAGACACACTTTTTTACTTTTAGAATTCAGTTTATTAGCTATCTCTTGCTTTTTTACCCCCAGTTCCTAAAAGCCGTCATCCGATTAAATCAAACGCTTGCGGGATTTTTAACAATTTTTTTTTGCCAAAAGTTAAAGATTTCGGTATGTTAATAGCTGGTCAAAATTATGAACCACATTTACTAAGGAACCAACTCTCAAATCGCAAAAAAATACCAAACTTTTCATACTAAAGATCAACGCTCCAGGATCAAAAAGTTTTGCTTTTTTTTTCGAGATTTTAGAATTGGTCCGATATTAGTAAACGTTCTACCCGTATATAGTCTGAAAATTTGGCTACCCTTTGAAAGAAACCCTGTATAGATTTGATCATAATATGAATTAGTTTTAAAACTGTCTCCAGACTATAAATCACATTGGTTTTTTCCAATCTCGTCATTAATTATGCACTCAAGATAAGTGTGTCTGGATCATACATTTGAGGTATAAATGTTTCTTGTCTTTTAAAAATCTATTACCATGTCATCCGTCATGCCATTTCATGTTTTATTAACATCGACATAAATGTTAATTTGTACAATTTGTAAATAATCATAAGAGCCGTATATTGCATATTGCTATCGTATATAAATATTGTTTACAATAAAAACGTTGAATTTATTTGTTTCGTTATTCTTTGTAGTTTAAAGTTAAGCTTGGTTTTTGGATTTTAAGGTGCTGAATTTAAACAGTCGGTAAACAATTCATTTTATTATAACTATAACTGTGTGTAGTTGCCCATTCAATTTTATCAATGAAACGTGTAACGATTTTCTTTAAGATTGGGAAGGGAAATTGGTGATTTCTGTCAAAATTATTGTAACTAACACTCTTCACACGCGCTTCAGAAAGAATGCTAAAATGTATTTAAAATACTGAAAAAAAATATATAACTATTCCATCTTGAAATCATAAAAAAAATTCAAGGCCTCGTCATTAAACACGCACAAGAGTTTACCTCTAATTCTCTTAAAAGCGCGTGTGAGGCGTGTTTAGCTGACTTTAGCTATGGATTGGTGAAAATTGACCTGTGAGTGTGAACTGTGGATTGCTAACTAACAAATAACAATGGTGGTTGTTCCCGGGCAGTTCGGCGGACACCCGACACGCCCTGGTCAGGCTGGCGCAGTGTAAGTACTTGTGCTCACGGTACGTGCTGCTTGCATGGCTTTAGCATGACGCTTTCTTTACTAACCGCTTACATTTTGTCGCTTCTTAATATTATTTTTTGGATTTATAAGCTGAATTGGCTTGTACGATAAGTGAGTGACAAAATGTAGGTGAAACCTTAACTATATTCAAGCAAACATTCACGCTTTTTATCCTTAAATACTGGGGATTTTGGTGGAACAATATTTTTGGTATTTTTTGTTTCAATACAAAATATTATTGAATTGGGAGGTAGCTTTAGATTTGTTCCCAATTCGAACGTGTAATTGTTCCCCCGCACGTATTGACGCGTGTCGCGTGCGGCAAACATTCTGTTGTCACTGCGAGCTCTGTGTGGCAGCCTCACGGAGACGGCGCGGCTGCTCCAGAACGTTCGCAGCGTGTTCAGTCGCCGCTCGGCCGCGCGCGCCTCCACCGAGCTCGAGCTGTCGCGTGAGTACCACACCACACCACATCCGCCACACACACACACACACACACACCACACAACACACACACCACACATACACCAACGCACGCATACGCGTCGTAGACGCACGCTCACCGTAGCCACATATTTATTTCCAATACTCGTACGGTCTAGCAAAGCAAAGGATCGAAAGGTATCGCATTTCTTTATCAGTTACGACACGATTTATTTTAGCACAATTGTTTAGCGTTTTCGACACGCTAATTTGAACATACATTTTTTGATCGTTTGATATATATTTTTTAAACGTGCAGTTAGTAATAAAGCGTGTATGTGACAGATGGGTTCGCATTTTCGCAAGAGGAGGGTGGCAGTGTGTCGCAGGCGGATATGATCCGCGCGTACGATACGAGCCAGCCGCGACCGACGCAGGCGCACTCCTGAGCTGACAGCGCGCTGAGCAACCGTCTCTACACTATATGCTGAGAGGCGAAACGCGTTACATATTACTACATACATACGATAACCCGTACGGGATTCAACTAAAACACCAACAGACCACAATTTTTTATCGAATAAAATATATTGAGTTTGTGAAACTCCTGTATGACATGACAGAAAATATGTGTTTATTTACTAGGCTGTATGAAATTTTCAGCATAAACCAAAAACGAAAATCAATTTTCAGAAACTGTACTCTTCGCCGGTCTGACATCTTTCAAACATGATTTACATCGCTGTATTTAAGGTATCTAGGAACATACGTTGTCTATATACTGGATATTATTGTATGTATAAGATATGGTGTATAGTAGTTAATGTTTTTTTTTTTTTTTTTTTGAATGTATACAGCATCTGTGGTTTGTAGCTATATAGATATATACTATACAATCGGTCACAGGGAGTCGGCCACAGTTTTACATGTTACAATGCTTTATTTGCGTAATTATATAGTTTATTTAAATAAACTTTTGTTAAATAATTTATCCTGGAGCCAGACTATAATTGTCTATGATTTTGAAACAAGAGGTATAGAGAAGATAGAAAATGTATGCGACAAAGCTACTTTATATAAATGTTGAGAGTTGTAACGGCGGATTGCAAGAGTCTGAAGTCACTCTAATGTAACTCTTAATTATATTATATTAAAATTCATTACGGGTATGAAATGCAGGCAGTATGTATAGTAGTCCAACACTATTAATGCTTTTAAAAATATAATAACGGTATCTGTTCAATCCCTAAATATACAGAATAACCCTCAAGTATATTTTATTTATATACAGGGTCCCTGTAGTGCAAGTCCAGAGGTACAGCGCCCTCAGAGATTATCCGAATCAGCCCCATGTATCTATGTTACGCGTTTTTTTATGGAAGTTTCTGATTTAAGAACTGACGATTTCAAATTTTTTGTGTTTATATTTTTATATGGTGACACATGTACTTATATGCAACCGCTATTCTCCATGCAAAAAAAATAGAAAAAAAAACCACACACTATTCACGTCATTAAAGTCGAAAATTGGTAAAAATACATGAAAAATAACTCGAAAACTACAAAGAATCTTAACTTACATGGGGGTGGTTCGGGTACCTCTTCCTCTGGACTTCCGCTTGACAGAATTTTTCAAGGGCTAAGAGAACTTGAGGCATACTGAAATTCCTAAATAAAAACAAATTAAGATCTGTTCAATTGTTAATATTAAGTACGTTGTTTTAATATTTAAGAAATGTTTGTTGTACATTAGTTTTTGTTAAGCTGTGTAAGATTTATTTATTAACATTCTACTATTAGCGCCTTTAGTATTCTTAAAGAATGATTTAACTATTATATACTTTATTCATGTTTAATCAATCAAATATTATATATACTTAGTTACATTGAATTGATTCTTTTTGGTAACAATTATGTGTTTATACAAGATTTTACATCCTGCATTCAATCACGCATGAATGAAATGCTATTTAAAAACCAGGAAATTCAATTTATATTATTTTCACTAATGATAGTAAAGTTTATCAGTTGTTTGTCTATTTAATGATGTTTTAATGGCTTTTAGCTTTACAGTTTTCGATAGACCCGTCAAAAATGCGCTTTGTGTAAAAAGAAATAGAATATGTAATCGATGTGACACCGTGTCTGTATAAATATGTAATTATGTGCCGGAATGTATAAACAGTGTGAACCTAGTGAGAGGCTAATATATTTGAAAATATATAATATCTATTAATATTTACATAATAAAAAATACGTAAAACAGCATTTACCTAAGTGAATTCCGGCACGTCACTAGTAGATATAAATACATACATAAATTATTCACTGTGATGATGCGATGTGTAGAAATCGATTTTTACTCGTATATACGAGTATTTTAATTATATAATCGATTCATCGATGACCACTGATTATTTTCTCGGTACCATTAGATAACCTTAAAAAATATTACTTAGTGTGATAAAATTGTACCTAAATTGAAATAATAAAACAATTCAGCACTTTTAGTATGAATTTGAAATCTGCACTGAGTCACTGAATAGAATATTGGCACGAAATTCTTTTAGTACATCATTATGTAGTCAAAAATATAGCTTTGGTCATCGTTATTTAAGTATGTACTATTGCCGTCTTAACAGCTTATTTTTGTGTCTATATTTAATGTTCTTAAGTCTAAAGCACAGATGAAATATAACTTAAAATTAGGAGATAACCATCTGAATTCTATTTCATAATATACATCGTGACTTTTTATTCGTCTTAGAAACGTAGCCCACTTAATGTTTCCAATGTAAGGGTACTAAGGTACTAAGTATTTTTTTTTTAATCATTTGTATAATTTAAAAAAAAAAATAGAATTATGAAAAATCGAGTTAATAATTCCAGCTTACGTATAAACTGGTAGAAAATACCAACCCAGAGCACGAGTCGAGTAGACTGCGCTCGTAACAGGGTGTTTAAAACTACGTCATGCGTCATAATTAATAATATATATATTTTTTAATTTAGAAATGTTATTTTTTTATGCTTAGTAAGCCTATTCATTGGGTACATTATGTGGGCTGCGTTTCTAAGACGAATAAAAAGTCACGGAGTATAGATTCAAACTACAGTTTTGCATATATAATAATACTGGCCTATCTCCGCGGTTTCACCCGTATGTTTATTTTTATCATTTGTATGTATGTTTTTTTGACACTAAATCGGTCACTGCGCATCTAACTTCAGTCCAAAACCTGTCTCAAGTGTACCACCTAGGTAACTGAAAACTTGCATCAAAGGCTAAAGAAAACATAGAAACACACAAAAGGTGTTTTTTTTTTTCAGTTAACTCCATTTCTGCATAACGGTTACTGTGCTTTAGACATAAGTAGCCAACATAACTGTCTAACTATATATAATTATGATGAAATCAATTAATATAATACTAAATTATTGTGATATATAACTCGGTGAAGCTAAAATTTTCAGAGTCTTTACAATGCGTGCTAGTGGAGTTTTTGAACGACTTGTAACTGATATTTATCACATTATACTACTTCTAACAGTTTATTATTGTTGACTGTTATTAACTTGACTAAGATTCGTTTGGCGGTGCATGCGGTGAGGTGCCCCGCATAGACGAGGAAAATAAACAAATTCAAAGAAAGCAAATAGTAGACAGTACACACGACTATACATTAAGCTATACAATCCAGTATAAGCTGATCTCGCATTGTATAGGATTTCCGTACAATGAGAGGTCAGCTTATATTGGAAATTCTATAGCTTGATCTGTAGCCGTGCGTACATACAAACGATTCTTATTAAAATATGCGCTAGTACTTTCGATAACTAACGTACTTAACAGATAATGTATTTAAAATACCTATGTTAATGTCGATCAAATATTTGTTCAGAAAAGATTGTATTGTTTACTTTAGTTACCGACTGTACTGGGTTTTATTGGTTTTGTTAGTGCATTTGGAAAGATACCAAAGGAAAATCGTTCATCATTTCTAAGCCCCAATAATTTAAATCCCTCATTACACCCCCTTGGTCCTGGCACCCTTTAACTCTTTTATCACGATACCTTAAAATTGGGACCAACGTGGCTGTCATTATGTCATGACATTTTAAATTTTATAATAGTGCAGTAAGGTTGGAGATTGATTGGCACCTGACTAAGTGCCCGCTACTTTTAAAATAAGTAAAGATGTGAATGTAACAGAAATAAATTATATTATTTGTTCTCGTTCTTTAATGTGTGGTTTTATTTATGTAGTTTAGTATTAACCTACAATCGGATATTTATGGCGACATTTTTTTCATGCTACCTTCAAAACAGGTCTTGAAAATACCTACAGTCGAATAAAATGGTCAGTGCCCTTACATCTTCGGAGGACATCTCTTTTACTCAACTGAAACGGCACCGTGTAACTAGTCTAATACTAATAATACAATGTTTTTATTTCTGTACATAAAGGTTCTTAACATCTAGGTACGAACTTACAATGAACATTTGACAGTACCTATATTTAGCCTAAGTACTCCTTTATGAGAGACTAGTTTCTAGGATACCCTGTTTTACAGGTCACCAGAACCGATTCCAATAGAATCAGCCAAATGATGAGGAACGATATTATTGGATCTCTCTCAATACGTTATCCCTATATTTCCAGCGAAAGCAGCCAAAATAAAAATTATTCATTGTAGTACAGACTACAGATCACAACAAAGCAAAAAGGACATAAAGGGAAAAAATCCCGTACGTTGTTGACATACCGAAAATACTACGGACGCAGCGTTTTGCATCCTCATTTATAATGCGGACAGCAAGGGAGTGGAACTTGCTTCCGGCCCGGCGGCGTCTGTGTTTCCTGACTCATATAATCTAGGGTCTATCCAAAGCCAGAATGAATAGGTTCCTTCTGGGTAAGCATGTTCCATCCATCCTAGGCTTCGTATTCGTCCCTTATGGGCGGGTCAGTGACTAAACGCAAGCCCATTTAATAAAAAAAACCACTCAAGGCATCACTCGCACCTTGCCGACCCTGCAAAAATCTCTTTAGGTACACCCTTCTTGCTGGGAATACCATGGCGGGGAGTTCCACAACCAGAGCGTATAAATGTTAGTAGGTAACAAGATAATATGTGATTTAAATTATTGACCATTGAAAGAATGAGTAACAGGCATGTGATGAACACCTACAGTCCACAGTGGTGACCTAAGCTCATCACACAATTAACTCAAAGAAGCTAAATGACGTTCGCATTGTCTGAAATCTCTTCTGCCAATTCCTCACCACCGACAATGTGCTCTGATTAACTAAGTCAAGGACATATGCGCTCTGGGGGCCTACCACAAGCTTTTAAAACAAGGTTAAAATAACCTTATTTGTCTTTTGTTCCGTTTTGACGTTGGATGTCAAAGAAAGACAAAAGCCAAATAAGGTTATTTTCACGCTTGTAGTTCGCTCTCTGATTGGCTAAGTCAAGGAAAAACTAAACTAGATGCAGTGATTGGTCGGCCTAGTGTTAGTAATCAATGCAAAACTAACGATGACAATGTTATTTAGTCTGTTTTCCAGTAGGAATCGAACTAATTATATGATTTATTGATGTTAGTCTTTGTAGTTAAAATTTTCAATACTGCGAAACTTGGTCACTTATCCATATTTATTGTTTCGAGAAGAAACTCTTTCGATGAACTTGCGAAAACGGGACATTTTTGCCATCACTGGGGACAGCGGGACAGGCAGCCTGAAAGCGGGACGTAACTATGGCCACGTTAAGTATGAGTAACAGATTAGTGCCTACTCTACTGATTGACGATCGTTTGGATTACGTATTCCATATCAATAATCATAAACCGCTACTTGGATTGAATTAAGGACATAGTGACGACGTGTAACTGCTTAGCGTATGGCCTTCTAAGGTCTACGCCCTCAAATGATTAGTTAATCGTTTTGCGTTCAATGCGTAAAGTGCAGCACAGACGATAGACTATCTGTGCGGTACTTTTTAGTCTGCGAAAATAGAACCCACTCCACGTGGGTTGACTTCCTCGTGGATGTGTAGGACCTCCCCTCTAGTCCGGTAGTTCTTTAGAATGTTTTTTATCTCAACTGTAGGGATAGGTACATCTTCAGGTTCGTGTCAACACACACATGCATCTACATAGCGCAGACAATCCACTCCCTGGTGGGCGTGGACTGTCTGCGCTATGTAGAGCCATAGCATTTTTTTAACGGATCCACAGCTAACAGGTTGCTTGGTATAGATCCGGTAGAGGCCGCCCATTGTAACACTTTAGCTACTGTTAAGTTTTGTATTACTATACTTTACAACTATAAAATCTTATAAGTAGGCGTAGACTATGTAACTTTTGTATGAAATTTACTTGGAATGGAATTAACCATGGAATATTCTGAAGAGCCTACTTCGGAAAGAATCAGATGATGTCAGCAGTAATTAGTACACGCATGGATTGAATTAGTAGATAGATACCGACTCGCTGAATTCCACAGCACGAGTAATTAACGCTTATTAGAGTAGACGCCCGAGTAAAGAACTGAGAATTCCAAATACAATATTCATCAAGGTAAAGTACCATCATTTTATTTTACGTCACATTCCAGTCAATCGATAGGCGATTAGTAGTGAATAGTTGTTATCCAGATTTGACTACTACAGATAAAAGTGAAAGCCAATTATAGTCAAAACAATAGTGGATGTTTCGTGTTATCAGTTTATCAGTGATGTAACAGCAGGTGAGGCCAACCTTGGCTGAGCGCGTGGCCTACGCCGCGCCCACCGCACTAATAAACGAAACACACGCGACCGACCAACAACAAAGTCAGCCAAGCCAAGCCAGTGCCTCGCAGTGCCTTCAACACGACACTCGTGCCTTACCACCTAAAAAAAACTTTCGTAATTAAGTTTTTAATTACGACTAGTTTTCAAACTTCGAAACTCAAACTTGCGGGTTTATAAGAACACGTCGACGTGAGAAAATAAATTCGTGAACCGTTTGTGAACAGCGTTTGGAACGGTGGATCCGCCGATGGTTCGTGTCAGTTTGTAACTAGTGCAGTGGTGGTTTTAGCATACCTGTGCGTGCGATGCGCTACGATATCCATCGAAGCATGTGACAGTGATAGTTATTATTGTGAATATAGTTGACATCGTGGAAGGCGAGATGGCGCGGTCTCCGAGGCGTATATCCTCGCAGCGGAGGAGTCGGAGCCGGTCGAGGGAGCTCACCAGGCTCAGGACGCAACTCAACGGGAAAGGTAGGTGTTGTAATAAATATTCCACTCAATATCATATCTAAAACGACAGGTATTTTAATAGCGGCGCGATAGCGTATCTACTCGTTAATATTCAATGCAGGCTGCACTGGGCTCTATCTTTCTAAATAATTATCTACGGATTATATTTTTACCGGACACTTCATAGGCTCATAGTTCATAGGCTACGGTAACCGCTTACCATCAGGCGGGCCGTATGCTTGTTTGCCACCTAAGTGGTATAAAAAAAAAAAAACTTATTTGAAAATCGACAATCGACTTACCTAATAATGCGACTGACTGTGTTTTTATCTCGCAGGTTTTTCATATTAATTTTAATGTTTTTGATAAAAATAACCTGAGTTCAAACTAAGTAGAGCTAAGAAGCGAAAACGAATAAATACAACCTACATTAATTTATCAATGAGTGCAGTTTACTCAAGTGTTTTGTGATTCGAGTAACTATCAATAATCGATTAAAATATGTGAAATCTGTTTGTAAAATAATAGTCACAATATTTTGTAATGTCTCAAAACAGTATTCCAGGAACTGCAAGTCTTGGGAAAACTTTTGGTAAAGTCAAAACATATTTATGGTATATAGAATCCACGATGGATAAAGATACGTTTAAATAACTACCCATAAACAAATATCCAAGCGTTGAAAATGAAATGTAAAAAAATGTTCATAATTTTCACACATTCTAAAATGGTAGAGCACACAAACTTGACCATTATTTTCTAAAATATGTAGTACAAAAAATAGACACTATATAATAATGTATTTTCCTACATGTAGGAACCACCATCAGGCGGGCCGTATGCTTGTTTGCCAATAAGTGGTATAAAAAAATTTTGGATATAATGTACTATTTAGTACCCCACATGTAGGTGTACAGTATTACCCAACTGATAAGGCGCGTCGTGAATCTTCGTTGGCACAGAAAAGAAAGTATGGCCCCGAAGATTAACGAAAGAATGCTTATAACTTACAATCAACCTTAGATCACTAGTATAAGGTTCATAATACACTGCAGCTGTTAGTTCCGTCTCACTCGTAAGTCACGCCCCTCCGCACGGAGCGCGTTAACTTGGCGTCAGCTGCCGATCAATAGCGGTTTCCCGCGCTTTGAAAATGTATCTTCTTAGCAGGTATATCGGTAAGCCATATCAGTTGGGTACTACTGTACCTACCTGTACAATTTTGCCCCTTAAATATGTCAACAATTTTCCTCGTTCATATCAGTGTCTTGGAATATCTAGGTTTATTGCTTGTACTTACACAATTACGTCTTTACTTACTACTACACAATTACGTCTTTATTTACGTTACGTTTTTATTTAGTTTATGAGAACTATCGTGGGAACTTATTATACGCCTACTGTGGTAATAAATGACATTAATTTATAACATAACTGCCTCTGGCCCGCGATTTACGTTCAAAAATTTTATGTTTAGTTTGCACCTTCACTGAAAAAAATGGACTACAAGTGACTACAAAATTTTATTTAACAGTAACACAAAATTTGACGACCAATAAACAGAGTGACTTGCGAACTAAACTTACCAGTAAACAAACTAGTTTTTGTTCGTTACTAAATTATTTGATTAAATGTAACTAAAGTTAGTTTCCCGACAACAAAACGTCAACTTACATAACTAGTTTTGTAGATCATTTTTTTTCAGTGTTGTTTGCTCTTTAATTCGCCGAAGCCTTCCAAAAGATATTCGCGTAAAAGTTTCCTTACCAGAAGTACCATTTTTCTAGTTAAGTCGAATTCGAATTAGAGATTTGGCAAAAAACATTGCGGGCTTGTGTCAAAACGTTTAAAAGTTTTTAAGATATCCGCCATGTTTTTCGGCAAATGTCGAAGACGTAAGAATTGGGCTCCTGCGGGGTTATTTTAAAACGGTCGGATTCGGAATCGGGAGCGGAATCGGAAACTTCCGAGAGGAGTTTCCGACATAATAAAATAATAATAAAAATGTGTATTTGCACATTAAAAGACAATCAAAACTATAAGAACATCAATATTTATTTAACATAGTATGATAATAGTACAATTTAAGTGTTACAAATAATACACAAACTAAAATAAATATATTCTGCATGATAGGTTAAAGCGCCGATTGCTATTTTAATTTCCGAATCGAATAGTTTGACGTTTCTCGACGGAAATATCAATCCGATTCATCGAAAACTTTCCGATAGCTTTTAGCTGGCGGATTTCTTTCCGAATTTTATTTAAAGTTAGTTTTTGACCATTATTTAATATAAATGCATTTTTTAAACTTATATAAAGGTAAATAATGAATGAGACAGGTCTGCAGTAAAAGTAATAATAGCTACATACTCAAACTTCGTAGGAACTAAAACATATTGGTCACTCAATACCGTTACTCAAGTTGGATGCTAGATTCACTACCACTAAAAGATCTACGTAATCATAAAATATTTGTTTTATTATACTCTCCATGAATGTACTGAAAAAAATATTAGATTGACATCGAGGGCTTTTTGGTGGGAACTTGCAAAGTGACGTTGCGTTTTCGTTTTATTTTCAAAAAATCGTGTATTTTGAGTTTTATTGCATATTATCTGTGGTGTTTTATCCTATAAAGATCAAACCTCGCGCACCAATGAAGGGAAATTAAATGAATTATGTATATCATGACTTCAAGTTGTCTCAAAAAGTCCGTGAGAAGTTTTAGTTTATTGACCACTATTTTACTAACACATGTAACAGGTTACATTGACGTTTATGGACTGTGACTGACAGTGCGTACTAAATGAAAGTGATTTTGTGACTAGAACTTAGGTATAACTCAAATACGATTAGGCTGTATGGCTCAAACCTTTGCCTGACTTTTTCGAATATTATAAACAACAATTACTTTGACCTATCAGTCAGTTTCCGAAGTTCGATAAAACTAGAAAACCATTTTTTTATGTTTATTAAAACAATGTAGACCATAAATCTAAAATATAAAAAATAACAAGTATCTGTCTTAATGCATTTGATATGAGTATTTAAATGAGGCCTTTCAACGATGAAAATCCGTAATCATTTCGATTTTACTTTTATTTTAGTTTAGGTATACCATTTCCTACCATTATTAAAAACAAACTTTGTAAACGCACTCCAACTTTCCGCTATCGGATCTTTTCGATGAAGGTTTCCGATTCCGCTCCCGATTCCGAATCCGACCGTTTTAAAATAACCCCGCTGGTCTTCCTCTTTCACTAATCCACAGAACTAGTACTAAGATTGGATTTCGAAGCAGATCCCTACTCACTCATGTATACTTAATTATATAGTATTGCTATACCGCTCTAACGTAAGATAGCCTGACGTTCTATTTTCAAAATAGTCAAGGTAATATTTTCTTCTGGGTTTTGAAATTAGGTGCTTTAGTAAAATCTTTTCACTGGCACTGGCACAAGAAAACCTGATTCCTTTTTTTCAGGCTAGGTATAACAATTTTGAGAAATCATAAAGAATAGTTGAAGGTTCTAAAACCAAATAGAGCGTACGCATTACGCACGCACGTAACAATCTTCCGATTACTCTGCAAATCGGGTAGTATAGGTGCCACATAAACCTCATGACTTACAGCACATTCCCTACAATACTGTTTACATTGCGTGGTATTTCCTCAGGGCTCGCACAATTTGCTTGCTAACTGCCGCCTGCCCTCACCTTGACACGTTTCAACATGTGATTTGCGATATTAACACGTGAAATCAAAGGAAGGTTCCTTCAACAATCGTTTTCACAGACGACCGACTACAGCCGATTTTAGTTCGGGATGCTGCAAAAGTCCACGTTCAATTGTACGCCAACTCAACACTCACGTCCTGTTGTCTGTTTTCAGTAATTTATTCTTCCTTTTGACTAGAGAAATCTATGTATTGTAATTTTTTAGTACATATTATCTAATTACTATGTATTTTCATGCATTTGCTACGCACCTAACTTACCTTGTAGGTATCGCTTAAGTAGTTAGGTATTTTATGTAATAGTAATTAAAAACTTCAAGTCATTTTATAAATTTACTTCTCTACACAATGACCATTCTAGCGATTGGCAAACATTGTTTCTTATCCTGCCTATGCCAATTCTTATCGATACCTAACTAGGTAGTTAGTAAAAAAATATTATCAAGTTTGTTAACGTTTTTTTATTACTGGACGAGCTATTTGCTTGCGATAAAAGGCTGGCTCTATATTATACCAATAGGTTTTATTTTATAATTTATATTTTGGTTTTATATTTCTAAAGTATTATTATGGAGAATACAGTTTATTCTGTAATCTGTGATGGAGAATATGAAATATTTGCCAATCGTAAACCGTATTTGTTGAGTCCTGATAACTTCCTTGCATGAGATGACTATAGTTTAAATACCGCGACGTAGATGTGGGTTGGAATCCTGAAATTAATAAACTAAAATCTACATTTTACATTTTTTTTTTTTTTTTTTGGTTACCTGTTACTTACAAATTCACGTCTTTAAAAGGACCTCAGCTAATAAAGTTAGAAATTCCAATTTATTACACCTACCTTTCGAATCATGCTCCCAATCCGACTCACACTCATCAGCGCAATCTTGCAAAATAACACAACTCTTTATAATAGTACATTGTGATACATGTGTGCTAAGTTTGTAATGATCAATGCATACGCGTGTCATACGTCGCTTTTCAACACACTTGCGAGGAAAAAACAGACTTGTATAAGTATTTTTAAGTAGATTTTTCGATAATCATCAAACACACAATGAGAACGTTAACAAATATGGCGCGCAGTTTTTTTTTGCGATGCGTTTTCATAAAGAATGCTTATCGTCTACACAAATATCACTTGCAGATACAAAAATAACATAATCAGGATTATATCATAAAACACTAGTGCGGTAATGTAAAGTAAAATGCACTAGTTCGTAATAAGCTGCATTATTATACTATTAAAACGGTGCAATAAATGTCACTTTACAAGCAAGAGTGTTGAAAAGTAATTTAATGATACAATTCCACTAACTTGCAATAAAATGCGTTCTCATTTAATCTCATAGTCACAGTTCGCGTTATATAAAACGTCATATAAAAGGCGTATAAAAAGCAGCTTTCTCCAAGATGATAGACTGGCTGGCTGACAGCGAAGAGTTCGTCGGACGGACGGACGGACAAATGACAGACACAGACAGCTTTCCAAACCCCATGTCGCTGTGATATGATTCCTTTGAACTTTCAAGTGTTAATGTACTTCTTATGTGAGTAGTTTAGGAATTATGTGTTTGATACGAAAAATGATGGGCTGAGTGAGTATGTATCTAAAATGTACGGATGTTCAGCCTGGCGTCCACTCGGCTGCAGAATCGAGCCGTGTCGAATCGAATAATGTTTAATCATCTATTTTGAGTTTTGAAAGATACTATATAGTTGCCTCAGAATAAAAATAATCTAAACTGCTTACGAGCGGTACTCATATGGACATTCTATGAGAATGATTTCCTTGATAAAAAATATAGGATGCAAAATAGTTTTTTTTTTTTTACTGTTTATAGGCCTGTGTTTGACCGCAATCTAACTTTGGTAAGTGATGATGCGGCCGAAGGTGGTAAGCACACAAAGCCTAGAAGAACTGGCTCTCAAGTGCAGCTATCGGAACACACCGAAAGGTGCTTGGCGACAGATTTTCAACTTGAGGGTGGTAGCCAGCCAGGCGGGTACCACAAAGTACCCTACCACCGTGCTATGGTTTCCTCACGATGTTTTCCTTCACCGAAAGCTCAAGCTCATAGTAGGATTCGAACCCGGAACCTTCGTCTTGGTATCCGACGTCACTACCACTGAGCTATCATCGCCTTAAAATAGATATAATTGACCGAGCGATCGAGGTCTCTATTTCAGCTTAGGTAGACAAAAATGCTTTCGTATGTCCGTCTGGCTGTTCTCCTCTACAGGTAGCATTTATCAACCGATTCGAGGTGGTAAATTCAACTGTATGTACCAATTTAACGTTCATAAGTGCCTTACCAGGGGCTCAATTCTCACTTCCCTCGAACTAGCCTTCGAATCGAAATTGCATTACGAGTTCTATTTCGACCGTAAAATTTCGAGGGGCGGAATAAATTTTTCGATTCCTGTATTCTCGGTATTAATCGAACTTATTACGAGTGTAAGGATTAAATGTTGCCATTATGATAGGAACAAATTGTACAATACGTTTCGTTTCACTTAATAATTGCGTTTTTTAAAGGAATGCGATAAAATTTATCCTAAATTAAATTTTAAAAAGATTTTGATGTCTATAAAATATTTAAAACAACGTTTTACACTTTATAAATTAATATAATCCGGAATTCATAAGTGAATCATTTTTTTATAATAATGTATCAATAAGTATGAAAAAATTTTGTCTGTGCGTAACGGAACTCCTTAGGCTTATCTGTCATTACGTTTTGACGTTTGATAGTTCGCATTCGAAATACGTATCGAGCGGTCCCGACCAGTCGAAGCAGTTCGAGCGCTAGCCCTCGAAAAATGAGACAAAATGGCGTCTTCGAAATTGTCAGAATAGCCTAACTTGATTATCATTCAAAAAAAGTACGAGTGATGTATTCTAGTGCTTGAGAATTGGCTCCCTGGGACCCAATTCTCACTTCCCTTCGAATCGAACTTACGGTTCGAGTCCTATTCGACTGCGAAATTTCGAGGGGCGGAGTCAATTTGAACGATCCCGACCAATCAAAGCTCTAGTTGACTGGTTTTCCTTCTAAAAATGCCGGCTTCGAAATTGCCGGAATAACGTAACGTGAGTAACACACGATAAAAGTTCAAATTCGTACTTTTTTCGATCGAGCGATCATTTTCGATTGGTTGAGAATTGGCTCCCTGGGCCTAAACTGAATAAATGAGACGTTTTGATTTTGATTCTCGTGAAATTTTGTGAGCACTTTCGGTAATTATACATTATAATGGATAATAATATTAAGTTTTTTGGAAATGGAAAAACTTAGTCGACGAAAAAATGACATAATCATCGAAACTACAGCTCACAGAGCAAAAACTAACATATGACATACGATTGATAAACGTACTCATCAAGTAAAATTTATTGTCAATTATTGTAATTGTTTTATTATATTTGTACAAAGTACACGTATGCGACAACAAAAGAGATAGTCTGCCATATTTACGTCATTACTTATCTTTATTTATTTAATTATCAATATCTTATAATGGAAATTACTCAGGTAGGTACCGGACATGTTATGAGGAGGAATGAATGCCACGTGACTTAAAGAGTTATGACTATGAAAGTGGAACGATGTACGGGAAGAGGAAGACCAAAAAGAGATGGATGGTATGAAAGATGATATGGGTAAGAAAGGAGTTAGTGCTGTGACAGATAGAAGAGACGAATGGAAGAAGCGTACATATTGCGCCGACCACAAATGATTGGGAACAGGGTAGGCAGATGATGACTCAGGTAAGTCCTTGTGAAAAAAACTATCAAATTCTCGGAGTTTATTATAATACAAGTAGGTACTTAATTACTGAAAGAAAACTAATTAAAATCAAGAAATTATACTCTTTCGCCTTTCACCAAGCATGTTTATTAAACCAGCACAAAGAACATGAATTACATAATTCAGATTCAGACATCGATAACGTTTCCACACGCTATCACAAGAACCCTTTCCAGAACTAACAATAGGTTTAAATCAGGTTTAAATAACCAGATATAACCGGTTTTGATTAAACAACACGATTCCTCTATTTATCTTATCTAGAACGACGCCGACGTTTATTGAAATATTCGGTCGCTTTCGCCTGACATACAGACAGACATAAATCTTCTTGTGCACTTGATCTGAAGTTCGCCTGTTATTTATTTTTGCAATGAAACTTGGACACAGATTAATAAAATAGGTACTAAAGTCATCGACGAAAAATCCTTTTAAAGTAATAACAGAATCGACCAATCACTGCATCTTAATCTTGACTTAGCCAATCAGAGCGCATTGCCGATGGTGGGGAAATGGCAGAATAGATTTCAAACCAAATAATGTCATTGCGCGTCTTTGTGTTAATTGTTCAATTACTAAAGTAGTCCAATGCTTGTTTTCAATGTCTCCATCTGTCGCGGTTACGTCTTAATACCCGCAAATGAAGACGGCAAAGACTAATTACGTGTTCTATCCTTTTTAAATAATGTTTGTAAGAAAGAGATGCGAAGTGACTAAAATGAGTTTAGTGCGATTTACAAAAGAATCGGCACCATCGGTTTAATAATAGTTACCTATGCATATTTTAACATTCATACAACTTAGGTACATCGCATCGCCTAATTTATAAATTTTCATTGTCAACTCTATAGTAGTGGAATAAGGGTTATCGTTTCTGTTGTTGGCGCCACTAGCGAGTAAGGTCCTATCGCTGTCGTTGAATATAGTTATAATTACCGAATATGTCAATTAAATATTGATTATGCCCATATAATGCCCAAGAATCTAATTATATAAGATTCTTGATTATGCCTCAGTGTTGCGCTGTCCCGTTTTGTTCCGTAAAAGGAGGATATATAATACGTTTCCAAAACACAAAACTCGCCTAAAACAGTGGTTGGTAGCTATTCGCAGTGTCTGCCATAATTAATTAGTGAAAATCCGCTATAAAAAGCTCGCAAGCAGTAAACTTTCAGTACAATTTGACATTTCTAGAGACCTCACTCTACACTAGCGCCTCTCGCGGCGAGTTCAAGCGCGATAGTCCTCATTCCTGCATTCCACTGTCAAATCTGATATATGTCAAAGCTTTTTGTTGAAAATCTGTATCAAACTTTTCACCGCTCCAACCTAACGGCTAAAAATGTATGTTTAGTGATTCATCTACAATATTTTAAGTGTGATTTATTCTCGTTTCTGTATATGTGGGATTATTTATATGCTACTTATAACCCGGTATCGTACTATAATGGGTCGTTCACAGACAAGTAAGTTGGAGTATCGGTGAAAGAGACGACTATATTTTGTACGTATTTAAGGACAAGCTGTCCCGCGCGGTTTCACCCGCATTCCCGAGGGATCGTATATTTTCTCAAAGTCAAAGCCATTTATTCAATGTAGGCCCCAGAAGGGCACTTATGAAGGTCACATTTACTGAAGTTACCACCGGTTCGGAACTCGGCCTTCAACTGAGAAGAATCCGGCAAGAAACTCAGCAAGGTTACATTTTTTATATATTTTTTGGACAATCTGAGGATAAAAACTATCCTATGTGTTAATCCAGAAATCTGTGTACCAAATTTTATCCAAATCCGTTCCGTAGTTTTTGCGTAAAAGAGTAACAAACATACATCCATACTCACAATCTTTCGCATTTATAATATTAGTAGTATATTCCCGGCAAGCCATATGATATTTATTATTATTGTTGCTGTCTCAATCAGTCACAATCATAGCGCGTACCGTTTGACTGAGGATTTTTTAATTTGTACTCTATGTTTAATTTAATAACTTGATAGATTTTGAATTTATAACTATCTAATATTAATATATTATTTTTTTCTAAACCGTCTATAGGTAAAAAAAACTCACTTTTTCATTGATCATATTAATAGGAAGTACCTATAGCTCAGATGGCTATTGATTGATTAAACTTATTTATTATGATTAATATTTAATTTTGCTATGCTATCTAAAGAAATTTGACTGTATTATGAAAGCTAAGAATAGTACCTTCTTAGCCTATTTTTTCACCTAGCGGTGGGTTCCGGTAGCTGCACCTTCGGCTAAATCATTACTTACCGTGGTGAGATTGTAGTCAAACGGAGGTCTATTCATAAATCATTCTTAGCTGTTAATTAATTTCTCGAAACAGAATAAAACACAAACTACAAAGTATGGATTGGCTTGTATGTGTTTTACGACTAACATAACATCGAGCTTGCTTCCGCGTTCCATACAGTTCATGTTTACGGATAAAAAATATCGTATATAATTCAAGGTATGCTTATGTTCATATTGGCCCTGATTCTGTTGTTCACAACTAAACTAATTTTAATCTCACTATGTCTCTTTCTAACAAAGAACATAAGAAAAGGATGTAAGAAATTTAGTCCTGTCAAATTAGTCCAATGCTTGTTTTTAATATAAATTTAGTCGCCATCTATCGCGGTTACGCCTAAATACACGCAAAATAAGACGGCAAAGATTAATTTGACAACTTAAAATATGTTCTATCCTTTTTCAATAATGTTCGTAAGAAAGAGATGAGATGTGACTAAAATTAGTTTAGTGCGATTTACAACAGAATCGGCACCATTATCTTTCAATAAGCATTATCAAGAAAAAAACCGGTGTTTACGGAACCCTGACTTAGTATTTGCACATCGTCTTCAAGAATATAATGCTGGTATAAACTGACACATTGGCTACGCAACGAGGAAAAGCCTATACCTCTTTCCTTACTCATCACTTCACCACATTGAGTTTATGGTCAAACACACTCCTAACTGTGTTAAAAAACAAACATAGGTATAAAGATTTTTCCGCATGATGCAAATTTCAAATCGATTCGTATCGGCAATTTTTCATAGTCGACACGTCTCTAAAACATTTACATTGTGAATTGATTTTACGGTATTAGTGTATGAAGTCTGGGACTTTGTGGGCTTTGCTTACATTGTACGTACGTACAATCAAATGTGCATGATAATAAGAGTCATATTCATGTTGTAAAAGGTTGACAATTTGCAAACATTCGCAAAACAGCAGTAATTTCTCTCTGTACCTCACAGGTCGTCGGTCCACCTGGGAGGTCGTCCCACACGGCGCTTTCAAGTACATGGTCGCCACTCCAGAACATTCCTTCCCATCGGCTATCGGTTCTTCGAGCGATGTGGCCTGCCCATTGTCAGTTCAGCTTACTAACTCTAAGTAGAGTTAGGTTAATTGATAAAGCCTACTAACTCCTATTACATAGAAAACAAGAATATATGGTTATTGTAGCTTTTCTCTGCTCTGGCATCCCTTTGTGTAAGTAACAAAATTATAATGTAAAATGAAAAATACCTTATTGAGTTTTTCGCCAGTCTTCTCGTCTATTACGAACCGGTTGTTATTGTCAACTGCAACAATCCTAAGTGCCTTATCGGGGCCTAAACTATACCTTGATTTGTCTTTATAACAGCACAACCACTGGAAAACTTACAAAGGGTCCCCTTTTGAATACCCTTTTGAATTCAAAGAACTTATTTACTGAAATTCAGTTTCAGTCAAAAGTTTGTAACATTTATCCATTATTCAGCGAATTATATTTTCGGTTGTTCTCGGAATGATGCCCTCAAAAAACACTTACTCGGTTTACTATCTCACATCAATATATTATAGCGAGTAGCTTTTCACTCGGCTTCTGTTTTCTATCAAATTATAATGGTATTCCTTTGCGAAGGTACGTCAATTGTTTATCTATAGTTTTTACGGCGCATATTTCAGAACAGCTGTGAGGGATCATTGTCTTTAGAGAGAGTAGGGCCACTCGCCCGGAATGTTGGATGATAATCTAGAACGATTTCAAAACATTTTTCACGCTATTCTGAAGCATAGACTTATGAAAACGAATAGGTAGGTATATTTGGATTTCATGTTTACAGTTAAAATTAAAAAAGTCTGTGCAGTGCTGAACCGTTGTAAATATTCCACAGCTTCCTAATTCTTTTTAACTGGGTGACTCACGTGAAAAATATCATGCGAAATTGTAAGGAGTTATGCGCATACGCATGTAACGCCCATTTTACTTATATATTCACGAATTATATATAACAGACGTACAAATGAGTTAAATAAAATAATACATAATAAGACCTACTGTATAATATATGTGATACCAGATAAAATATGTAAACAACTGACCTCTACTGAGTTACATTACGATAGCGAGCGATCATTATCTCTCGCATGCAATTATGACGTCAGTTGGTCGACGACAGCTGTCGTTGTGTGATTCGTGGTACAGGAAAGCGGTCGGCAAAGCAGCTGTCAATAATTTCTATAAAAATTTAAAATTGTTTACATTCTACCTTTACCTACAAATAAGCAAAATCAAATAGCCATTTACTCATTTAAATTAACGTTACAGTTGTTGTTTTTTTTCCTCACACACGCTCATCTGATCCCAAACTAAGTAGAGCTTGTACTATGGAACCCAGATAACTGATATAATACATATACTACTTTTTGTTTGTAAATACATACTTAATATACATAATTAATAATAATAATAATAATTTCTTTATTGGCATACAACATTACAGCTTATTTTTGAATCCATAGGCTCCTGAACTAGTAAAACTGTGTTTCAGGAGTCAATTACACCCAGACTCAGGACATACAAACATGTTCACGCACACAAATGCCAAAGACCTGCGGCGCGTATAACTGCGCCAACTGGCCCGTCGTTCTACCACCGGTCTGAGAAGACTCCGGCAAAAAACTCAGCAAGGCATTATTTGTGGATCGAAAGAAAATAATGCCATATCATCTAAATAAACAACCGGGCTGTCTGTTGGATGTGCAGCCTTGTCTTTAAAGCACCATTTGTTTGGTCAACATCGGTCTCCCGGCACAATGTCATCTATGTAGGACAGGGTTACGCTACCAACAGATGGGAAACGCCAGATGTGTGCATTTATGATTTATTCGATGTCTCAGGTTCTCAACTATATGTGCATTAGTTTACGTATTGTCAATAACTGTACGCCGCGTTCATAAAAAATAGCCATACCATATATCCTTCTCCATACCATAGGCTATCTGCATGCTAAAGAATCATGGCGAGATCCATACATTGATTTGTACAAAAAAACAAGACATTTTAGAGGGTTTTGAATCACTTCCAATGTTGAGATTACATTACCAGCAACATGTTAATATACTTGATATATTTTATAAACCCTGCAAAATATAACAACAACATAAACATAATTGGTTTTGGTCGCGATTCGCCGGCATGGCATAGAATCAATAGAATGTCGCATTTTTATCCCGGGGATCTAAAAATATTTTAAAAACCTCAAGTTATTCCTTAGGCACCAAGGATCAATTATAACGTCATTTCAACGTCTCTAAAAATCTTTATTTTTTTGTACAAATCTCGCCATAATTATTTCGTCGCGATCGGTTCAGAGGTTTGAACGTGAAAAGCCTAACAAATAGATAGACATAGATACTCTCACATGTATAATATTAAAGTATAGATGTGTGTATTAGTAAGTGGTGAAGATTCAATGACAAAATCCCACGCACGACTCTTGAAAGAAAGTTGTAGGTAGACTTTAAGGAGCCTCTTTTGTCTCGATAGACGCTAGGTTTGATGAAGTAAGTAAACGTTCTTATTACATCTTACTAATATTATAAATGCGAAAGTTTGTGAGAATGTATGTTTTTTACTCTTTCACTCAATAACTACTGATCGGATTTGGATGAAATTTGGCACAAAGATCGTTTTTTTTTTCCTGTTTATAGGCCTTTGTTTGACCGCAATCTCACCATGGTAAGTGATGATGCGGCCGAAGGTGGTAAGCACACAAAGCCTAGATGGAACTGGCTCTCAAGTGCAGCTATCGGAACACACCGAAAGGTGCTTGGCGACAGATTTTCAACTTGAGGGTGGTAGCCAGCCAGGCTGGTACTACAAAGTACCCTCCCACCGTGCTATGGTTTCCTCACGATGTTTTCCTTCACCGAAACCTCAAGCTCATTGTAGGATTCGAACCTTCGTCTCGGTATCCGACGTCACTACCACTAAGCTATCATCACCTTAGAAAAAAATAGAAGAAATATGTTCTGGATAAACACATAGGATACCTTTTATCCCGGGAAAACATACGATCCCTCGGGAATGGGCGTGAAACCGTACGGACAGCTAGTCTATAATACGTCTCTATCCGTAAGTGTACTTATTAACTCGGAAATTACTGCATAGAATTTAATTCATTTTTCACTGGATGGAAATGGATAGAACAGTTCAAATGAATGATCCAAATATCATGTTCTTTAGATATAATCTGATTTTTGCAGAATGAGTACATATCGTTTTTCAGGAGAGCGTGTGCTAACTCCCTATGGATCCATCGTTAAACATAATACATATTGATTTAATCTTGAACAATTTATTAACCACAAATATAAAATTAATAGAGACTACATCGCACATTGGTTATCGTTTAGTTACTTTAAACATAATACAGGAACAAACAACAACGATTCCATTATAACAAAATGAAAACACAAATAAATAATAAAAAAGAAAACATCACGATTTCGCAATGAAACGAGTGTAGTGTGTCGACACGACGTTTGCTCACTGACGTCAGTTAATGGATATTGTGGTTTATTGCTTCATTAGCAAGGTCCACAGTCGATACAACATTGATTTACTAAACTCTACTGTTGCTTGGTAAGATTTAATGCAATGGAAGTGCAATTTGCGGTGATTACAAACAAATTTAATAGTGCGTCCAGAAATACAAGAATAAACGAAGATTTACTGCTGGAAAAGAAAACAAGTCAGAATGACGAAGGGTGGTCATGTTTGCTTTTTTTAATGAACTTGATTTTGACTTCAGTCTTCGAAATCACTTTTAATGTACGAATCCCCATACTTACATACTTCGCTTATTGGTTTGTCCCCGACTGCAATACCTTATAGCATTCAAGTTATATTCATAATTCTATAGATTAAAGAGTTTGTTTTTCTCTTTTCAATTATTTTTTGTTTTACGCAGTCGGGTTTTTGTTTTAATAATTTTGACAGTAACAGTTAAGTACATAACACCGAACGCAACGTAGGTAATGTAGGTATATGTTTCTCAAACACTCTAAGAAGCAAGTTTGACACGGCTATCCTCCACCAGACCAGTTGGCAGAAATGTTTGGATGGCGGATGAACCTAGAAAAAACTGGCTGACTAGTTTATATAATGTTTCCAGAAACTGGAAATCCTAATAATACCTATCTCAGAAGTTGTAGTGTTGTGCTCCTTGCTATTTTAAACTTAGTAAAGTGTTTTCAGGATTAGAAGATATCGGTGACAGTTCACTTTTGACAATTATAGTCATGCGCCTTAACAATATCCAATCGATTTTTTTGTCGTATCGAGAAAGTTAATAAAGAAAGTCTAATCGATTTTCATTTTAGTGCTTTTATTATCCAAATTATATTTCCTTATCACTGTCTTACTGCTTAATACCGCCTCGTGTGTAATCACCAACTTTGCACATATGTATCATACTGTACTATTATCATTGTTCTTAATTTCAGATAATTATTACAGGATTTATGAGAAATTATGTTTGTTTATTGATATTTACCTAATAATGTAAGAATATTCTCTCTCTCTTTGATATCGTACCGATATATCGAAATTTTTTGGTAATTAAAAATATTTCGATATTGATAAACCAATTCAAAAATAATCGATATAACATATATCGATACTTTTTTGAATTTCCCTGTCGATCAAGCATTGTGAATCACTATAGGTCAATGTTCCGTTTCATGCAGCAAGTATTTTAAGTACATCCTATTTCTTAATTTTTAAAATTATCAAGCTATAGTATTAATGTGCTGAAATTGTTTCTTAGTTATATATAGCGATATATATTGTATTTTTGCAATGATATAAAATGGAAATTAAAATATTTTTTGTAAAATATTATATTAGTTACTCGCAAGTAGTATGAGTGAACCGGAAAATGTGAACTGTCACCGATATCTTCTTATCCTGAAAACAGATTAGGTACCTAGATATACCTATATCCATCTTTATAGATAGTTGGTGGATATATTATCACATGTTATCTCACTAATATGAAAAGTGCCAAATGGATGTTTGTATGACTCTAACGCATAAATGACTGAACGGATTTAGATGAAGGACACAAATAGATTTCTTTTACCCGGAAATAAATTGATTCCTAAAACGCAGGTGTAACCGCGGGACGGAATCTAGTTGGACATAAAACCCATGATCGTTATGGTGTATGAAATCCACAACAAAACGAAGCTTCTGCCAAGCTTTTTGCGAAACTATTTTCAGACTAATTTATTCATAAACATTTTGTATCTTGTTTTGGAGTTTGGTCATAATTCATACCGGATTGATGGGCGACATTTGTGTTTGAGGTGTGAACTTTGATGCTGCATTTGTTGATGTTTCCAAAGGTAAACCTGTCCGATACAATATGGTAGGTATTATAGTCCGAAATATTGAATATTGACAAGATTCTGCACCGCAATCTATTAAATTACCCCCTATTGTGTTGAATTTGGGAAATCCTTTTCTGGTATACTACTAATCTTTAAGAATAAGCTACCCTCCACATT
This sequence comes from Polyploca ridens, assembly GCA_951394255.1. NCBI lineage: Eukaryota > Metazoa > Arthropoda > Insecta > Lepidoptera > Drepanidae > Polyploca > Polyploca ridens. The sequence continues at coordinate 17,009,816 of OX596249.1, read as the reverse complement.
TCATGTTTCCATCGACAGTGGTTAACGCTCTTATTTGATCTCTCATCAATCAGTCAGGTCTTATTCTCTTGTATACATGTATTGGCCAACGCAACCATATCACAAGATTTCATGCTTTTCATTGAGGAAGAATGTACTTTTTGCAACTAACTGTTTTGTCTAATAACGTTACATATTCATCTTGTTTGTATGACATACGATACATTCAAACTTATCTCATTACCAAATAATGCTCCATATTAGTTAGTAGTTAATACTAGGTTAGGTACTATTTTTTTGTGATGGTGAGAAAATGAACAAACTACAAGAAAAGTATTTATTTATCATTTGAACGTCCATCAAACGTTGCACCTTCTTCCCTTCTAGATCCCACTGAGTCACAATTACAACCCAAGCTTTTCCTCGAATGCAAAAATGAACTGAGACGTTTTTAAAAGCAAACAATAGCCGGCTCAAATGTCGTAGCTTTTACGACCGGCTCGAAGTAAGTGCTCCAGTATCGGATGGTCAGTAAACCACTGGCCTTGACCTGGTACCGGGTGTGCCGGACAACCGGACGACCCGCCGAGTCCGACGGACGCACCCATTCCCCACTTTAAATGATTCGCTGACGCTAGCAGATTTGACGTAATTTGATACATCAATTTCTTAACCTGTTGAATTTGGGAGTTCGAAAATTGAAGATATATTACTCGCTTTGTTACAAAGCCAAAGTCTTAGTTCTTAAAAGCAATACCAAACAGTTCACGAGAGCTGAAAGCCATTTCTCTTCAATTATTTGCTTACAAGTTGTTTTATTTCAGGAAATATAAGAGATAGTGTTTCAGGAATTATTTATAATAGAGCTCCGTGTATTCTGTTAAATTTATTTCAGTATTAGAATATATGGTTTTAATTATTTGTATTTACGATTACAATCCAATCCGAAGATTATTTATTTCAAATCAATCTTCCTACGTTTTTCATCGACATACTTATTTAAGACATTGGTAGTTTATTGACAACAAATATGTACAAATTACAATCAATATATAGAAAATTTCCTCAAGTCTGCTACTGCTTCCGATTAACGGCAAGGTTCCCAGAAGGCTGGCAGCGTTTCCTCTTTGGATAGCCAAGCTGACGCGTTGGCGGAAAAAGCTCCCCGCCTGCTGGTCTTCGGGCCCCACGATCAATTTTGATAACAAAGTGCGAGCAAAACGGTGAGCTTCGGACCCCCAGGGTCCCATAGGTAGGTTTATATAAGGTCCTAATAAATTAGTGAACTTCCTCTTGAGGGATGAATGTATAGGTCATGAATGCATTAGTAACCAAAAAATAATATTAGAAAAATAATGCATGGGAAAAAAAACTTTTTTTTTCTCCCTGGAGGAAGTTCACTAATTTATTAGGACCTTATATTGTTTGTCTTACTTATCACCAAACAAATAAAATTATTTAATAGAGAGAGCATCTCACCTGGTAGCACGGCGCCACTCGTTCATTTTGCTCATTTCCATGCGAGCAGCGAGTACATTAGCAATACAATGTAAATATTTATCTGGAGTGGGTTACCGGCGCCCTTGGCCCGGGTGGCGGCTCCTCGGTTAGCATCGTTACACTTGCTAATTTCATTTCACACCACATATACGTTAAATACTGCTTTATAGGTTTTATTACTATTATTTTTATTGGTTTAGTTAGACTATGAACGTTATTGTTAAATTATTAATGTGTCCATCACATAAATGATAAATGCTTTGTTTAGGCGATTTTGATAGGGATGATATCGATATTTATAATTAATGTAAAGTATAATTAATGCCAATTTCTCGTTTTTTATCGATAAATCGATAAATCCATTACAGTCAGACAAAATGTCGATATGGATTCCATGTCATTCGTTCTTGGTAAAAGTATCGATAAAAAACGAGAAATTGGCATTAATTATACGTATTTTAGTCGTTCAAACTATGTACGCGCACTTATTTTCAAGGCATTTAGACCGTACCGGTGCTCATAGACCGTACTCTCGTACAGTCGCTCTATAATATTCTAACACTATGGATAAACCTTTGTATTTAGGGATTACTAGTTCTATGAAACAAAAGACTACATAATTCAGTGAAAATGTAAACTTGCTGTTTACGATAAACACTGGTTCGATGTTTGATTGACTTTTAAAATTTCAAAATCCGTTAAGTTGTTTAGAGTTAAATATTACCCTCCTTTCAGGGGTCGGGTAAAGAAGTAGTCAGTTAAAAGAAGAGTCTATTTTCTATTTACAAAGTTGTAAAACTCAAATCCTACCCGCATTTGTGAAAACCAAACACAACTGTATCGTATAGTTGTAAATAATTTACTTTATAAAGTTCTAGCGAAAATAAATGCCTTTTGAATAAATATCGATAAAGCGGTTTGACGGTCACATTTCTATCACCTTAACTACCCTCGGGACATCTGCCAACTTTACATCCAAAGAACGCACGCGATACCCGCATCAGACAACATATTTAAAAAGTATAATTATAATATAATAATGTGTCGATACACTCGCGCCATCTCACTTACCGGCGACATGTAAAGCAGGGGCAGCTGCGGCCAGTGCGGAAAATTCAAAATTCAAAAAATACGCATCGATTGGACCCAATTATATTTTTGTGCCTTTTGCGGTCGAGACCATGGGACCGTGGGGGTCCGAAGCTTGCCGTTTTGCTCGCACCTTGTCATCAAAATTGATCGAGACCTCCGGAGACCAGTTGGCGGGGAGCTTTTTCCGCCAACGCGTCAGTGGATAGCCACCAAAGAGGAAACGCTGCCAGCCTTCTGGGAACCCTGCCGTTAATCGGAAGCAGCGGCAGGCTTGAGGAAATTTTCTATATATAGATTGTATTTTGTACATATTTGTTGTAAATAATAAATCAACTACACTTAAATAATATTAAAACGGCATAACTCAGTAAGCAACTCACAGACAGTCGTAGTCGCGGCCTGCGACGATCACGCGGCGGCCCCTAGCCGGCTACGGGCCTATCATGCCCGCCGCGCTTGTTTGACTACTAATCTACGAGCTAAAATGGGCCCAACCATATCATCTCTTGAAACAATTATAACCTTAATTGAGCTATGTCCTTACACTCCTTTTGATGACATCAAAAAAGGACATAAGACAAATAAGGTTACAGTTGGCCCCCTAAACGCCCCACCGCGGCCTTCCGCAGACCGCTGGTGTCTGTGAGAGGCTTAAAACAGCATAACTTTGACAGTTACGGCACAGTTGAACTTGGCAGCGTCAAAGCCGCTCCCACTGCGCGTTTCGCGGTAATAATTCAGTTGAAATACTGCGTTTTTTCACGCAATGTAGGCGATTATGTCATAGTTGAATTATTGGTCATTAAGCTCGAGCTTTGCGTAATTAATTGGTTATTATTGTTAAGTGGGTACGAATCGATCGGACCATAATATTCATGGTTCGTGCTGGAATTTTACATGGCCAGTAAAGTTTATTTTTATCTAATGAGTGTTATTTTGTTTCTAGCCAATGCTTTGTTCAGGAAAATGTGAAAATTTTATGATAAATATACCTAAAAAAAAATTTTCATTTTCACTTGCGCCTTGCGATTTTATAGTCTTGTCTAGCTACTTGCGCCTTTACAACATAACAGACGGACTCCTTTCACGGCTCAATATCACATGACGCGTCAAGCTACCTCACATACACCGCCTTGATCTCAAAACCCTACCTAGCAATTACTTTTTAGGTCAGCGCACTATCACCCATTTATTTACTTACATTAACACATAAGTGGTGGTTAAGATCAGCTATAAGCTATAGCGCATAAAGTATGAAATTATACAGGTGATTTCATGACTTATTTTCTTTAATTTACGGTCTGGCTGGCTACCACCCTCAAGTTGAAAATCTGTCGCCAAGCACCTTTCGGTGTGTTCCGATAGCTGCACATGAGAGCCAGTTCCTTCTAGGCTTTGTGTGCTTACACCTTCGGCCGCATCATCACTTACCATGGTGAGATTGCGGTCAAACACAGGCCTATAAACAGTAAAAAAAAAAAAAAAAAAAAAAAAAAAAACGGTCTATGTCAGGGGTTCCCAAACTGTACGTCGCGACGCCCTGGGGCGTCGCAGTAGTATCCCAGGGGCGACGCGGCGTTGTGAGGCGATCTAAATAGGTTGGCTGTATGTGTCATCTACTTGAATTTTGGAGCTCAGTTTATCAAGAATATCTATGCAGTTCTATCGGCACTGCAGCATTGAGGGTTTTATACTTGTGTGAGACAGGTTTCTCTGCAGTTGCAGTAATCGAGAACAAGTATAGATCGAAAATAAATTTAGAGACAGAGACGAGACTGGCAATTTCGAAACCTGAGCCTCATTTCGAGAAACTATGCTCAGCAAAGCAAGCACATCCTTCTCATTAATATCAAACGAAAAGAGATAAAAAAGGGTGTGCTTTTTATCTTTTTTGTTTACTTTCATTTTTGGTTTGGGAACCCCTGGTCTATGTTCCCAAACCAAACTTCGCAGGTTCTTGTAATCTCATGTGTCAAATCCAGTAGACAGCCACTAACCGTGTTCTCGCTATCCTTACATATTACAAAACAAAGTCCCCCCGCTTCCGCGTCTGTATGTCTGAACGCGATAAAATCAAAAACTACTGAACTGATTTGAGAGCTCCACGTATTCCATAGAAAATATCCAATTCTACCAAAATGTTATAAATTTTTGTATGCAATACCATCTTTATACTGCGTAAAGAGAAAGTATTATTCTCAATGTGGAGTTGTACAAAAAAGATTCGGGGTCATTGACCGCTAACATACGTAGGTACATCGTTACCTAATGATTATAGGTATGTCGTTAATTTAATGATAGCGCTACGTTCATTGAAGGTATGGGAATAATTGAAACTCGACACTTCGTTCGTTGGAAAGGTTAAGAAAAACTATATAGAATACAACTAGTGTGCTAATGATTCCGTAGAAAAAAAAAAATTTTCACAAAAATGTATATGCATAAGCCCAAAAAGTTTGGTCTCATTTACGTTTCATTACAAAATTCAATAGCTTATAATATGTTTTGTATTCAGCTTTATTATAGACACAATTTGATGTAATTATTATCATACACTATGAAATAATCAAGGAGACTCTTAAGATAAAGGTTGGAGATTTCGAGATGGTATATTTTCGAAACCTAAATTGGGTTAGTCAATAGTCATGCTGAACAACTTTTACTATAGGTCCAACAAGGGACTAATACAGAATTCATTCAGATATTCATTTGTAAGGCGATGATAGCTCAGGGGTAGTGACGTCGGATACCGAGACTATAATACAATCCTCTGTGCCGAGACGAAGGTCCCGGGTTCGAATTCAAATGAGCTCAAGCTTTCGGTGAAGGAAAACATCGTGAGGAAACCATAGCACGGTGGTAGGGTACTTTGTAGTACCCGCCTGGCTGGCTACCACCCTCAAGGTGAAAATCTGTCGCCAAGCACCTTTCGGTGTGTTTCGATAGCTGCACTTGAGAGCCAGTTCCTTCTAGGCTTTGTGTGCTTACCACCGTCGGCCACATCATCACTTACCATGGTGAGATTGCGGTCAAACACAGGCCAATAAACAGTAAAAAAAAAAACATATCTCAATTTTTGTTTGCTTTTCATACATTATGATCGAGCAAGATTGACCCAGTTTAGTACTTAGCTAAATAGAGATACCTTTAGTCTTACTTCTTTGGTACATAATCGTATAGTATAAATAACAAATGAATGTTAGCAAACGCTACTATCTTACTTTTACGACAATTCTAAATATGAATTGGCAGAGCGCCTCTCGCGGCAAACGCATATAACTTCTCCCATGAAATAATTTCATAAACGCTGTTAGACAATACCAGTACCACAGCCAGTACCTTGCTCTATATTTTAGTTTTAAACTAAGCAATTCGTTCATTTTGATGATTTTTTTGAGTCGTTTGCCTCACAAATGTAAAAGGGATGATTCCTAGATAAACGAATATTATAATTAGTCCGTCAGTTAGATTATCAAAAAATATTGGACACGTATTTTTTGCTTTACCAAATCATTAACAATTGACCATGATAAAGAGAGTCAAAGTTTGGGAGTCGGCTCGTGACGTCACCTTAGAGTAAAAAGTGTACTCTAACGTGACACTTCAAATCACGCTTCTTCGCATTTTTTGTTTAATTGACAAAAGAAAAAATACGTGTCTAATATTTTTGATACTGTAAAATACGGACTAAATAAATTTTTTCAGTCATCAAGCCCCTCTATGTGGCTCTACGGAACCCTAAAAAGTCAGCTCAGTGACCCCAAGTGAATCGCGTGTTAACCATTACACCATTACCTGTGCCATTACGTAGATACTTATTTATAGGTACTGCCATATATACTTGTAGGTATATAAGTACATTATACTGTGTATGTAACGCGACGTTATATAAATCGCGGCGAGCACGCGATTCTAACAAGTTTAATTAGTTTTAATTTGTGCTAATAGAGTGCTATTGTAAGGATTCTGTTGTTTGCATGCGTCTTTATTACATAAACGCTCTAAAAAGAAATAATTTCAGGGTTCATATACGTTTGTCCGTCTCTCCTACAATCACAGAATAAGAAATAGTACTAACGTACAGAAGATTCATTCCCTAACAAAACATGCCTATACATTCCTCTCTTTTTATCTCATGACTCTATCTCTTTCGGATGTTACAACTTGCAAATTAAAAATAGGGTTAGGCAATGGCCCTGATTCTGTTGTTTACAACTAAACTAATTTTAATCTCACTATGTCTCTTTCTAACAATGAACATAAGAAAAGGATGTAAGAAATTTAGTCCTGTCAAATTAGTCCAATGCTTGTTTTCAATATAAATTTAGTCGTCATCAAAATTCAAATTCAAAATTCAAAAGCATTTATTCAATTTAGGCCCTGATAAGGCACTTATGAACGTTAACAAATGGCTCTACACCGGTTCCAAATACAACTTGAACTGAGAAGACTCCGGCAAGAAAACATCTATCGCGGTTACGCCTAAATACACGCAAAATAAGACGGCAAAGATTAAATTGACAACTTAAAATATGTTCTATCCTTTTTCAATAATGCTCGTAAGAAAGAGATGAGATGTGACTAAAATTAGTTTAGTGCGATTTACAACAGAATCGGCACCAATGACAGCTTTATAGTAGAGTCATCGAATGCATCGACGACTGTCGTTAAGAACATCGTGAGTAAACACACAGTGGGTACTTGAAAATCTAACACTAAGTACTTTTGTTCCAACTCCTTATAGGCTGTGTGAGCCTGCGTGCTTTCCGTCGGCCATAACGTAACTTAAATGACGCTAACTCCGGACCGGTGGTAACTTCTGTCGCTTTGACCTTCGTAAGTGAAGACTTACAAGTAATTACAAGTTACAGCTACTTCTGTTGCGTCAATTCAATACATTTTCCTCACACCTAATGAAGTCTTTTCAGGTTTAATATATACTATACCTTATTTACCCTTACATAGGGCTGCTTACACCTCTCGTCCAATTATTCCAAATGAACTGCAAAATAAACTGATATGACGTCCCTATAGGTACAGATAGTGGGATAGTAATTTGCAAGTAGGGTAGGGTATTAGATGATCAAGGTTTGTTTACGACTCGACCCATATTGGGCACGTGTTTCACATCAGACTGTTTTGGAAAACGCATTAATATTACATGAGTGGACAATTTGTTATCAATTAAAAATGCCCTCACATCGCACTGCAGCTTTTAGAGGCAGTTTCAAATATACGGCTACCAAGTGTTGGAACAACCTTCCACCTCCAGTTAGGGAAGCTAACAGCGTTGCGTCTTTCAAGACCAAATTAAAAGCTTTTTTAATTAGTTACCAAAAAAATCTTCCCGTAGGAGTTGTTCCAACATATTTGAGTACTTTCCTCTAGGTAATTTATTTTCTATATTTAATATTTAAGTATTTGTAGTCGCAATGACTTGCATTATATATTCTATTCAATATTTAATTATATCATTATGTTTATGTAAATGTTTCAGTATAAAGTTATAATTTATTTATTTATTGTTTTATTTTAATTATGTATTTACTTATTTTACATCTCACATTTATTTATTTATGTCAGGAGCACCCCGCGAGCGCATCGACTTTTTTAAGGGGCTCCACTGAAAATCAGTGCTGGTGGTAGGTAGGTACTTGCCACAGCATATGCTGAGTGGAGTCCTTTTTGGCATCACACCACAAATATTAATTTTACATACCTTTATATATTTTTTATATTAGTGGCATTTAATAATATAAGCTTTGCGTTATTGTGTTTATTTTTGTTCTCGTTTATATAAGCTTCTGTTTTTGTTGTTTTTATTCTACGTTCAAACTTTCAATGTTTGTGATGTGTGTGTGCCAAATAAAGTTTTGTCTATGAAATGAAATGAAATGAAATAATTTATTCATTCAAATAGGCCTTCACAGGCACTTATGAATACTTATGATTGATGACTCTATTGTCTATTGTCTATAATTTGAAAGCATTAAAAGTAGGAGGTAGAGCAAAGCGTTTATTCGCTCGGCGAGCAGCTGTACTGGGTGCGTACCTTACAGAATACCGCAGCCAAATAACTTTATGCTGTGTTTCTGCACGTGAGTAAGGTCGCCAGAGCTCATTGGGGTGGTGTGAAGGGTCGGTCAAATTCAAATTCAAATTCAAAAAGCATTTATTCAATTTAGGCCCTGATAAGGCACTTATGAACGTTAACAAGTGGCTCTACACCGGTTCCACTGGTAACGCGTGAGTGATGCCTCGTGTATTGCAAGCGTCCATATGGCTACGGTACCCGCTTACTATTAAACGGGCCGTGTTCTAGCTTACCGACTTCATAGTACTTATAAAAAAAAACTAGATTGCTCTCAATGGCAAATTCCACGAACACAAAGGTCAGAAAAGTTGAAAAAAAAAAAAAAAACTTTGTGCCTGAAATAGAGATTACTTACGTGAAAATATATTTATCAGTTTCCTTAATCATCAATTTATTTGACTTTATTTATCGCTAGCTATCCCCCGCGGTTTCACCTGCTTCCCGAGATGATAATAACCTAATGTACTGAAAGAATTTTCAAAACCAGATCAGGAATTTCGGAGATTACCTCCACAAAGGGGTACGAACTTTTTTGTATGGGAGCTGGCATAGCCACCCGCCGCCATTTTGATTTTTTTTCAATGTGGCGGCGCACGGTGTAAGTGGTATATTTGGGTAGAGGACACTTATACAAACAAAAAATGTTAAACAATATGGTGACCTAAAGTGTCACGTTTCCGAGATATTTGGAGGTAAAGATCGCCATATGAGAATAACGACAATCATTAAAAATGAACTTATTACGTGTTTATATGCATTAGATTGTATTCAAATAATAGTTCCCAGGTTGATTTAACTTTTTATTAGAATATAGCAAAACAAATAGCACGAAAAAACAATATTCATTAATTGGTTACCTACTAAACCGCATCGCTATATTCGAAATGAAACAATGTTGTCAAGTTGCTCGGATCGTAGTGGTTAACTTGTTTTCCATGTATCCGTTATTAAACAAAAATGACAATACTTATCTTAAAATATAATGTTACCGAGATTTTGGAATATCGATGTATAAATAATATGACAAGAATGACAATAGTTTAAAGTTGATTAAGTACAATTTATGTTATTGTTTTTAAGCTATAAACTGTGGTCAACTAATTATTGCATCACGGTTTTAAGAATAAAATAATACACATAATAGAAACAAGCCGTGACCTCAAACCTTTAAATAAAAGGATTTTTTTAAACTACTTAGGTAGCAAACAAACATATATACGGCACGCCTAAGCGGTAAGCGCTTACCGTAGCCTATGGACGCTTGCAACACCACGGGTATCACTCGCGCGTTGCCGACCCTACAGAAATATCTTCACACCTTTTTTAAGGAACCCCACGCTCCGTTGGGAAAACCACGGCGGGAGCTCATTCCATACTCTAAGCGTCCGCGGTAGAAAGCTCCTTTCAGACCGCATATGTCGAAACTGTTTTGGTTCCAATGTGAGGATGGACTCCCCGTCAATGGCGAGACTTGCGATGGTAGAAGGTAGCCGTGGGCATCAGGTTAAACAATTCTACAGAACCCTGTCCGTTGTACAAGCGGTAGAACACACATAAGGAGGCAAAATCTCTCCTCAGATTGAGGGGCCCTAAGCCGCTTGTGAGCTGGGGACCGTTGACAATTCTAATAGCACGTCGCTGAACCGAGTCTAAAGGCCCAAACTGGTATCCAGGAAAGAGCAGTACTCCATATAAGGCCGGACTTGCGACTTGTAAAGTTGCAGCCTTTGCCCCGATGTTAAGTACTGCGTCGCTCTGTTGAGTACTTCCAGTTTTTTGGAAGCTAGCTTAACCTTGTCTTCTAGACGGCCTATTGACGTCGTTATAAATGTCGATGCCGAGGATACCGATGCTTTCACTGATGTTCGTGTTCTGGAATTGTGAAGTCACAGCAAATGGGGTTTTCTTAGCGGTGAACGACTTGAGTCTTAGTGAGGTTGAAATGGACTAAGTTTAGTCGACCGTAATCGGAGACACTAGTTAGTGTGCTCTCGATTTCAGAATATTTGCAATCAGCGTCCTCTGTACAATGAATGCCGTCAATAGACAGCATTTCATTGATATGCAGCAGGAACAGTGTTTGGGACAGTACAGACCCTTGCGGGACGCCAGCATTTATCTCTCAGCTCGTATGCATCTGCTGAACAAAAAATTGGCGACCCATTTGCATAGTCCCTCGGGAAACCCATATGCTGGTAACATCGTTAGAAGCCCCAGTGCCAGACCCAATCGAACGCCTTCGCCACCTTGACTCCCGATGGCGAGTGACCACTCGGCTGGTGACCTCCTAGTGTATACATAGACACATCACACATCATAGACACTAGAAGGTCACCAGCCAAGGGACTATGGTGGAAGCCATATTGTCGGTCACTCAACAAATCGTGATCCTCTAGGTATATCAAGAGCTGCGTGTTGATCACTCGCTCCATGACATTGGAGAGAATGAGAGGTGATGGCAATAGGCCTGTAATTCATCGGGTCTGATCTATCGCCCTTTTTGGGCATTGTGTGCACGTGAGCAGTCTTTGATGAAGACGGGACTTTCATTTAGGTAGAAGTTTTATTAGGTCGGGTCGGGCCGGCCGCGGGACCGGGCTTTTTATTTATTTTCAACACACTCGCTCGTAAAATAACATTTATTGCACCGCTTTTAGTATCTTAATGCAGCTTATTACCCATTTGTGCTTTTTACTTTACATTACCGCACAGTTTTATGAAGTGCAAGTGATATGTGTAGACCAAGCATTCTTAATTTAAACGGGTAAAATAGTTTGACAGCTCACCGCTGTCAAAAAAACCTTGCGTGCCATTATTTTAAACGTTCTCATCGTGTTGATTTGATTATTATCAAAAAATCTGCTTAAAAAAATACATGTCTGTTTTTTCCTCGCAAGTGTGTTGAAAAACGTCGTATGACACGCGTGTGCATTGATTATTACACTCTCGGCTCACTTATTGCTTTCGCCTACGGCTCACGCGCTTAATACGCCTCGAGTATTAATAACCAACTTTGCACACATGTATCATAACATAATGTACTATTACGTCGCTATTGCAATTTTGGCGCCCAGGGAGCATTACTTAGCGATCTTTAGTTCCAATTAACTTGGTAACATGAGATTTTAGGACAAGTATTGTAATTTTTGTTTATATAATAATGACAAGATGGAAAACAAGTCACGATCCGAGCTACTTTGACAACATTGTAGTTCATAGCGAATATTACGATGCTGTTTAGTAGGTAAGTAATTAAAAATATTGTTTTTCGTGCTCCTAGTTTAACTCTCTACTAAAAAATTGATAAATCAACCTGGGAACTATTATTTGAATACAATCGAATGCATATAAACACGTAATAAGTTAATGTTTAATGATTGTCGTAATTTTCATACGGCGATCTTTATCTCCAAATATCTCGGAAACGTGACACTTTACGCCACCATATTGATTAACATTTTTTGTTTGTATAAGTGTCCTCTACCCATATATAACAGTTTCATCGTGCGCCGCGACATTGAAAAAAAACTAAAATGGCGGCGGCTAGCTATGCCACAAAGGTTCTAACCCCTTTTACATCTTAATAATATCAGTGTAGTAACTTAATAACACCTTAATCGAGTATTAAACAAACCACTTATGAAGGTAAACGGCCAAAATCCAGTAAATCACTGTGATAAGTTCAAGGTACCGGTGATTGACGGGCGAGGGGAGACGCTGACAGCTCGCAAACAGTGATGCTAAAGCCTGGCTCACCATAATCTGTGCTTAAGTGATTTGTGTTAAGTCAGAGATGTATATGCAAGGACGTAGGCATCCAGTGACGGTAGGGTAACCATATATGCCCATGACTTTAAAAAAAAGATTTTATTGATGTACATAATGAGACTAAAAGAAGTTAATGGTTTTTGGAAATAGTCAATTCATTGTAAATCACTTTTTTAAGGTAATTTTAAGTATGTTATATATATTCACATACTGTCTTGAACAACCTCAAATAGTTCAAATTACAAAATTCTAGGCAATACTGGTCAAGTATGACGTCTCGCAATTATATGGAGTAATTGAATGCAATATTGCCGAGACAATACAATACACCGATTTTTAAGGTTTGTTCCAGATTGCACCACTACCTTCGGCGACTGTTGCTGGGCAATTATTACCCATGAATTGCACATTTTTATTTGCGCGGTATACTTTGTAGTACTCGCATGTACTAGCCCGTATCGCTACCATTCTCAAAAGCTGAAAATCGGTCGTCGCAGCACTTATGGGCATGTTCTGACAGCAGAACTCCAAACTCTGGAAGCTCTGGAGTCCAGAGCCTCTCTTCTAGGCTTTGTGTTTACTACTTTCAGCCAATTCATTACATACCATCAATTGTTGCCAATCACGAGCCTATCGATGGTAAATATCAAACGTATTGCTCAAAAAACAGATTCACTTGCTATTTATCTGAAAAGCTACTTAGAATTCCAAATAAAACAATAAAAATAAGAAATATGTCTCGTTGCCCATACTATAAATGTGTAAGCATGGCGACCCTCGCATCTCAGAACAAGGACGCTAACAAGCTACCTACCGCGGCCACCTTCGGCGCAGCTCTGTATTTCTAGTCTAGCTAGACATCGCACGGGGCCGACAGCTTCCAGCAAATACACTTTGTACTGCATCACTCACTACTAAATACCTTACCGTTTTATATGTAGTGATTCTCTCTTGAATCTAAATTAACTATCATACATGTTTATCTTGTTTCTAAATATTCTGAGAAATTTTACGGCGGAGAAACGATAAAATTACTGCGTAATGTATTATGCCACGATTCTACTGCGCGTAATGTTCATGGATGCATGTACAGCCATTATAAACGTCGCCAGACATCATTATCATGACTTAGATGCCGCCGCGATGTGCAAGAAAACAGCTTCTCTGCTAGGAAGAATCCGCGGAAGTAGCAAAAGGGGGCCCATTCTCGAGCCTTTGAAATAAATCATCATCATCATATCAGCCTATGGATGTCCAGTGCTGAATATAGGCCTACCCCATTGACTTCTACTTCGAACGGTTTTGGGCCGCTTGCATCCAGCGGCGCCCAGCGACTCTGACCAGGTCGTCGGTCCACCTGGTGGGAGGACGTCCCCCTCGGCGCTTTCCAGTACGTGGTCGCCACTCGAGAACCTTTCTTCCCCATCGGTTATCGGCTCTTCGAGCGATGTGGCCTGCCCATTGCCACTTTAGCTTACTAACTCTACGAGCTATGTCCGTAGTTTTCGTTCTCCTACGAATGTCCTCATTTCGGACTCTGTCACGTAGAGAAATTACGAGCATAGCTCGTTCCATAGCTCGCTGACTTTGAGCTTAATTATAAGGCCAGCATAGAGGAGGAGGGCTTGATCCCCTTAACCGCCTCCCCCCTTTGGATCTGCTACTGAAGGAAGAGATCGCGAACACAGGCGACCTTAGCAATAAGGCCGCCTGTGTTATTATTTTATAAATACTTACCTACTTCTCATATATGTATACAATCAAGAATATTGAATTCATTCATATAAATGGTTATAGGTACCTCTTGTTGCAAGTTTTTTGTACATTACGTTTCGTATAGGTAACTTACAAGTATTTGTACAATCATGCATTATACTTTGAGTTGCGGCATCGGCGTACGGCCGGCAGTGCGAGGTGATATTCGGGCCAAGGGAACCACACCGCACACCGCACCGGTCAACGAAACGAAATGCATTCACTTTTGTTTCTTCTCATGTCTACAGCACATGCAATGACGAACGAAATTCGTCTTTATTTATAGGAGGTTAAGTAGGATGGTCATGCAACAGTTATTTCAGCTTTTTTTGCATTGTAACCAAAGATTTCACGTGACCTTCAGCAAAATGAAAACCAGCCAAGTGCGAGTCTGAGAGTGACTTATTCACCGAGGGTTCCGACCTGCCTTAGACGTATATTTCTTGGTTCGTCATAAATATTGTAAAAAACCAGACCGCATAACTATGTTTGTTTGTGAACGAACTTTGAATATTTCGGAAAAACTTTTCTAGTTAGAAACTTCTTTCTATTTTTCTTGTAATATTTATGTCACCGTAATTTTATTGTTTCACTCGCGTTTCCGGGATAAATAGTAGCCTATGTCCTTCTCCATACCATAGGCTATCTGCATTCCAAATTTCATGAGGAACCGTTGAGTAGTTGAGGCGTGAAGACGTAACAAACAAAGAAACTCACTATCGCATTTATAATATTAGTTAGGATATAAGTAGGTTCATACAAGGGTTCATATATTACTCCTTGCTACGTAATTCCATTGTACCTGATAAGAAACATTGAAAACTTCAATCAACAAGTTAATCGAGGCCAGTGAAAACACTAGGGTCGGCAACGGCATCGTAATCTGATTTTTTGCCTGAATGCCAAGGTCAAGACGTTCGGCATGCCGTTTTATTAGACGGAAATATCACATAGACGACAACCTGAGCAGTTAGCTTTTCAAATATTTGAGATTTGGGGGCCTACCACAAGCGCTTAATCGCTTGGCTCGCGGTTCAAAATATGACAATGACATCAATTGTTATAATAGGACGCGCGTCCATCGCGAGAACGAACGGGTTAAAATAAGGTTTTTTTTTTCTTCAATGGCGTCACACGGCTTGTGTATTTTGCCAATTTCAAGTAATATTATAAGTTCTAGTCACAATGAATCACTTTCACATAGTCCTCAGTCAGTCACCGTCCATAATAGTCATGTTTTAGTACAATGGTGGTCATTGTACTAACACTTTTCACGGACTTCTTGAGACAACTTGAAAAGCCGCGATACACATAATTCATTTCATTTCACTTCACTGGTGCACATGTATTGATCTTTATTGGATAAAATACCACCGATTATATGCAAAAAAACTCATAATACACGAATTTATGAAAATAATAATGAAAAAGCAACGTCACTCTGCAAGTTCCCGCCAAAAAGTCTAAAATAAGGTTAAAATAACCTTATTTGTCTTTTGTCCCGTTTTACGTCGGATGTCAAAGAAAGACAAAAGTCAAATAAGGTTATAATAATATTGTTTTAAAAGTTAGTGGTTCGCCCTCTGAACTAGGTACACCCAAAGATTTTCATAGGGCATCGTGTATCTACCCAGATGGATAGTCAGCAGCATGAATGTCTAAAGCATGACATTTAATATCACTCCGCTTGAGGGGCTCCTGAGCAAATCGCACTCAGTTCGTACTGCGCACGGCTGTCATCGCGTCATGCTCGCTGTACTGATTAAATAAAAAATGCGAACTAGCATATTGAAATACTGTCACAACACTTATAAAAACCAAGAAAAAACTAAAAAAAAC
This sequence comes from Polyploca ridens, assembly GCA_951394255.1. Lineage (NCBI taxonomy): Eukaryota > Metazoa > Arthropoda > Insecta > Lepidoptera > Drepanidae > Polyploca > Polyploca ridens. The sequence continues at coordinate 16,993,789 of OX596249.1, read as the reverse complement.
TAACCTTCCATGTGTAAGTATTGCGATTTAGTCACTTTTAATTACCTAAACTTATTACTTTTAAATACTGTCAATTATGGCTTGTTTATTTCGTGTTCCCAAAGAGGCGACTATCCTTCTGGACGTTTTAAATTCTTTGGATTCACCCTGTGGCTGTTGATTTGCGCCGATCTCGCGGGAATCGAAGGAAAAATTGAGGACTTATAGCTCTACTAGGTTACTCACGATACGGAGACGTTTGCACTGCACTTACACCGTTGTTAATAATATGTAGTGTAATGATGTGGAATTGTGTTACTGTATGTTTATCTGTTTGTAGGTGGTGTTTGGCGGTATATAAATAAATAATAAATAAATAAATAAGAATTTAATAACTAGCCTAATGTTGACGAACCCTACCAGGAGTAGAGGTCTGGACGGGTACGAGCAGCTTGAAATGAAACTCGATTTGTGCGGTGAAATAATCTTGAAACTTGTACTGCAGTATTGCCTCTTTCTGACTTGTTCATGTAAGGAGAGTGCGTAGAGAAATGAGTGCCGTATGGGCCTGACTGCGCTGTTTATATTGTAATTTTAATCTTTGCGCATGCCTATGTCAGATTTGTAAATGATTACAGTGCAATATTATTATTATTAGCAATATACAATCGGTTGCTATGGCAACGGATCAATGTTGAAAAGTGGCAATACCGTGCGAGAGCCCTATCAAAATTCTTTATTTAAAAATGCTTATATCTAATACAAAAACAATGTAAAACTATCAATAACTACAAAATAACAAACAACAAAACATCCTAGTACATAAACAATAGCCTACAACCTTAAAGTAAACAATATAAAATTTCTTATTCTAAACTTAGCTTATGTAAAGTAGGTATATAATATAATTATAAGATCTTTATTTACATTGGAGTGGGCAGGCATACATAGCATAATGTGTTATGTGCGGGTCGAGGGACGATAGAGGCATGTTAAAGGGTGTAGTCGTGAACAGTCTCCCCCTCGTGCGAAGATGAGTTTCTGAGCACCATATACAGAGTTTCACGACGTCATGCTATCTTCACTATGCGGGATGTGGGTCGTCGTAGCTCTCCAGCTGTGGTTCTAACGTCTACTACTCGAACTTTGCCATCGGGGCCTGGGTAAGTATGGGTAATCTGCCCTCTCGGCCATACTCCTCGAGGTAATGATGAATCGATGATGAACACGATGTCTCCGACTTCTGGGTTGGTGAATCCCTTGGAGTTGGCACTATACCTAGGTGTTATAGTAGGTAGGTATTCGGTGAGCCATCGATTCCAAAACAAATCAGTCAATCTTTGTACAGTTTTCCAGTTGGCTGTACCTATTAGATTTTTGTCGTCGAATGTACCCATTATCACGTTGCCACTCGATCTTCCGATTAAGAAGTGATTTGGAGTCAAACTTTCTTTGTCTTGAGGGTCTAATGAGACGTCGGTAAGTGGACGTGAGTTTATTAAGTGTTCAGCTTCCAACAATATTGTATGCAGGACTTCTTCACGTGGCTGACGAGATTTTAAGGTGGCAGATAGCGCGACCTTGACAGAGCGTACTAAGCGCTCCCAGGCTCCACCCATGTTAGGTGCCCCAGCAGGTATGAACTTCCATTTGATGCCTTTCTGTTGAGCCTTATCAGTCAGTTTTTTCAGTTCCATTTGCATGTCCTTGTTAGCGCCTACAAAGTTGGTTCCGTTATCACTGTACATTATAGATGGCGCTCCTCGCCGTGCTATCATTCGGCGGAGTGATAAGATCATACTGTCGGCAGACAGAGACGGCACTATCTCTAAGTGCACTGCGCGTGTAGTTAGGCATGTATAGAGTGCGACCCATCTTTTTTCTTGTTTGCGGCCTACTGATATGATAAGAGGGCCAAAATAGTCAACTCCGGTGCATGTGAAGGGCGGTTGATGTTGTTGTAGGCGTTCTGGTGGTAAGTCGCCCATGGGGGCCGGTATAGGTAGGTACTTGTGCGTTCTGCACCAATCGCATTCTCGCGTTATAGACTTCAGCGTGTTTCGTAGCGAAGTAATGTAGTACTTTTGGCGTATTTCATTCATAACTGTATTATGATTGGCGTGATTGTAGTCGCAGTGATATTGTTGTATAAGCAACTTTGTAATCGGGTGCTTGCCGTCTAGTACTATGGGTTCCTTGTATGTGTCACTCACACAGTCAGCTGATGACACACGAGTTTCGATTCTTATTATGTCGTTTCTGAGCGTCAATGTTAGCCTTTTTAGGCGCGAATCTTTTTCGTTAGGTACTTGGTTATTTCGTAGCGATTTTAATTCGCTCGCCCAACTTTCTTGTTGTATGGCTTTGACGAGCAGTGTCTCGGCATACTGTAGGTACTCTACGGGTAAAGGTACGGTACGGGTGGTAATCGTCGGCGCACGTTCGATAGGAGTTTGTTTACGTTTTCGTTCGTATTTTCTCCATGATTTGTCTTTGACGGTTTTCTTTATGGCGGCGACGGGTTCCGGTTTTTTCTTGACCTTGGCTTTGAATATGTCAACGCTGTGTAATAATCGTGCCGTAGCTCGTTGTAGGCGTTTCCACGAAGAAAACCTCGATACGTCGGGAATAGGTATTTCGGTCCGTCGTATGGTGGCTACGATTTTAGACTTTTCTTCGCCTGTGGTAGGTATGGAGCGGTCGCTCTTATCTTCCGGCCACTGATTAGAGTTGTATTGTAGAAATTCGGGGCCGTTGAACCAACGATGATGAATGGTAAAGTTTCTCGGGGTTGATCTGGTGGCGTCGTCGGCGACGTTTTCGTCGGTGGGTATCCACCGCCATTCTGTTGGTTTGGTTGAGTCCTCGATTTCTGCCAACCTGTGCGCGACAAATGGTTTGAATGTACGCGGATCGGCTTTTATCCATGCTAAAACGGTGCGCGAGTCTGACCAAAAATATCTCTTTGTGACTTTTGTTTGGATTTCTTTTTGAATATTGGTCGCCAGTCTGCAACCTAGGAGCGCTGCTTGCAACTCCAATCTAGGTATTGACGTGGGTTTCAGTGGTGTTACTTTAGCTTTTGCTGCTAATAATCTCACGCTGGTTTTGTTGTTTTCTGTGGTTTTCCAGTATGTAGCTGCTGCGTAGGAGCTCTCGCTCGCGTCTACGAACGTGTGCAGTTCTCCCTCTTCGCACGAGCTAGTGCACCTGGGTATGTCTAGGTGTTGCAGATGTTCCAGGCTGTCGAGCCACCTCATCCAGTCTTCCATGAGTGTGTCGGGTATGCTTTCATCCCAGTCGGTCCCAGCTCGCCAGAGTTGTTGTATAAGCTTTTTTCCTTGTATAAGGACGGGCGTGGCTAGTCCTAAGGGGTCGAACACTGACATCACCGCACTGGTGACTTCCCTTTTTGACGGTGGTCTGACTCCTTCTTTCACCTCCTGAGGTGTGTTTCGCAAGTTAAGTGTGTATTGCATTGCATCCTTTTTGACATTCCATAACATGCCTAATGTTTTCTCAGTCTGATCTTGCCCTAATGGGACCTGATCGGTTTGAGAGTTCTTCTCGAAGCTTTCAATTGCTTGTGTGTCGTTCGATGCCCATCCTCGCAGCACGAATCCGCCGGCCCGGTGGATACGATCGACTTGTTGTGCCGTGTTTTTGGCTTCGGTGACAGTTTGAAAACTTTGTAGGTAGTCATCCATATAGTGACATCTTTGTATAGCATATACAGCGTCCGGTTGTTCTTGACTGAATTCCTGGGCATTTCTGTCCTTTACATAGATAGCTGAGCATGGAGACGACGTTGCACCGAAAATTAATGACTTCATTCGGTATTCGCGGGGTTCGGAGTCTGTCTCGTTTTCTCTCCATAGAAAACGCAAGCTATCTCTGTCTTCTTCGCGCATGCCTACTCGCAAGAACATTTCTTTGATATCGGCTGCGACGGCGATCGGTCCGCCTCGAAAACGTATTAAAACGCCGAATAGTGATTGAAGTAGGTCTGGGCCAGACAATAATGCGTCGTTAAGGCTCTTTCCGTTTGTGCGCGCCGCTGCGTCAAATACTAAGCGCATTTTGCCCTTCTGTGGGTGTACGACGGCGAAATGGGGTAAATACCATGTTCGAGATGATGTCGGTTGACTCGTTGCTGGTTCCGCATATCCGCTTGCTAATAGGTTTTGAATCTGTTCAGTGTATTTTTTCCTGAAATCTTCATTTTTTGCAATTTTCTTCTCAATACCTATCAATCGTTGCATAGCGTTGGCGCGGTTGTTTGGCATCGTTTCATTATCGGTTCGCCATAATAACCCGCATTCGAATCTTCCATCGGAGAGACGTTTCGTTGTCTTATCAAGTATTGCGAGCGCTCGTTGTTCCGGGTCGCTTGCTGGCTTCTTGGGTGTTATACCCAAAGAGTCAAGGTCGAAATGTGACTTGATTAAGCATTCGATGTCCTCGTTTTTCTTTTGTAGGTGACCCACGAACGAAACTGGCTTTGGTGCTTCCGACCTGCATCCATGTAGTATCCAGCCGAGGCTAGTTAATGATGCTACCGGCTGATTGCTGTTTCCTGATTTTAACTCCCTTGTGACAATCAAGTGCCAGTTGTCTTGGCCAATCAAAATAGCTGGTTTCATCCTTTCGTATTGGATCTGATCTTGGATGTCGTAAAGGTGGACACATCCAGCGATATCGTCTTGTCGCACTGATTGCGATGTGAGGTTGAGTTCGTTGATAGTGTAGGCTCTCAAGTTTTCGTAGTTTCTAGCGAACAGGCCCTTTATACGTAGCTTGAGTTGGCGCGAGTTGTTCGTCTTCATTTGCTGTCCACTAATGCCCTCTATTGTTAAAACTTCTGTGGGTCCGTCGGCTCCTATCTCGTCGGCAACCTCGTTCAATAACAATGTTACGGTGGATCCTTCGTCGAGGAGGGCTGCCACGGTTTTAGTACCGGTAGGTCCGCATAACTCTACAGGAACGATCTTTAGGTATGCCTTTGTTGAGTTTAGGTGGTTTACAGACGCGATTTTCAGTTCTTCTTTTTCAGGTTTTTCATGAAGTAATGCATGATGTTGCCTCGTGCAATTATTTTCTCCACACGGGTTGGCTTTGCATGTTGAGTGTCTGTGGTTCGATTTCAGGCACTTGAAACACACCTTTAGTTTCTTAACAATTTCCCATCGATTTTTCACGGTTTCCTTGAGAAATTGAGGACATTTCACTAGTCCATGTTCTTTTTTACAGACGAGACATGTGATTGGTTGTTGTTTTCCTCCGGTAGTTGCGAGGACAATATCTTCTCTCTCTTTCACCGGTGTCTCGTTCAACGTAATAGCTCTCTCTCTCTCGAACTCAGAGTCGCTATCGTAGTTGTTTTCAGTTTCAGTGTCGCTCTCGCTGTCAGACTGTGCAAAGTTGGTGGTATTGACCTTCTGACTGCGTAGTGGTCGACTGCGGAATGGTTCTCTCTTTTTCTTGACGAACTCCGTAGTTGACACGTCGTATGCTTCGAATTGATCCGCAATGTTGTTGAGGAATTCTGATAGTGAAATCAGTATGGGTTCGTCTTCTTTGCTTGATCTGTACTCGTACCATCTGAATTTCACGTTCATGTTCATTTTGTCAATTATTTTTTCTGACAAATCGCTTGAGTATAAATAATCCTTGCGATTCATTTGCTTGATGACGTTGACACTATTTGCCACTGCGCTGGCAAATATGCCTATGCCCTTTATGTCGTTGGACATGGGCGGCAGCTTGTTGATAGCTGCTATCTCACTCTTTATGAGATGTGTGGGCCGACCAAATCTTCTTTCCAATGCTTCCAATATTTCCTTAGGATGCGTGTTGGTATACAGAAGCGACTTGACGGACTCTCTTGCTTGATCTTTGATAGCCCTTCGCAGTCTGGCTACATTCTCGATGTCAGAGAAATATTTTTCGGTATCTCTATAGATAGCCTTGAAAGCTATCCACTCTCTCGGGTTGCCGTCGAAATGATGCAACTCGTTTATGTACTTCGGTGCAGGAGCAGGCTTGCTTTCCTTCACGCTCTTGATCGCGCTCACGATCGCGGATGCAAGGGTTGACACGTCCCCTTTTGCCGGCATCCCATTTTTCTTGAGGTTTCCCTCGCGCTGTCGTTGAATGGATTTCTGTCGTGACTTCTCCACCCAATCCGATACGTAATCGCTGTTGTCCACGTCACTCGCATCCGATGAGTCTTCCTCGTCCTGAAGTTCGATCAATTCCAGCTTGGTCTTCGCCATTGCAACAGCCGCATCTGTTTTGATGATTTCTGATTTTGATTTTGATTTTGATTTTGATTTTTGATTTTGATTTTGAATCGAGAAAAATTCCGCAACTAGGCTGAACTTTTACACTGATTTTGAAGAGTAAGGACAATCACTGCACCTAAATGTTTTGTGTGTCCTTAACATAGCCAATCAGAGCGCATGTGTCCTTTACTCAATCGCTTGGCTCGCGGTTAAAAATATAACAATGACATCAATCGTTATAATAGGACGCGCGTCCCTCGCGAGAATCAACGGGTTTAACCAATCAGAATGCATCGTCAGTGGTGGGAAATTTACGGAAGAGATTTCAAACAAAATTAACTTAATCGTTCTGGGGCCTACCACAAGCTCATAAAACAAGGTTAAAATAACCTTATTTGTCTTTTGTCCTGTTTTGACGCCGGATGTCAAAGAGGGACAAAAGTCAAATAAGCTTATAATAATATTAATTTAAGAGCTTGTGGTTGGCCCTCTGTTCGATGCTATAAAATAATTAGCTCATTTCAGCTAAAATACAATCCATTAGCAATTACTTAATTATGAGATCACGGGTGGTAATTTCCACTTGATTCATTAGAGCCTAGAGGCAGTGGCGTAACAATAGGGTGGCAGGGCTGGCAAAATGCCACGGGCCCCCGACCCAAGAGGGCCCCGGCCCAAAAGGCCGCGAGCTCAAAAATATTTTTTTACATTGTACCTGAGTATTTTATTTGTAAAGTATATTTTTAAAGTTCTGCTTAAAATCCAAAGGCTCTCGCCTAAGAGAGGAGGCCTATGGCCATTAGTGGGACATATACAACGTGTAATTGAGTACGCTGAAAATCTCGAAGTTTATCAAAATTAAACTGAGTACAACGTGACGATTTTTACTGATAGGGCCCCATCAAAAGAATTTTCCACGGGCCCCAGATGGTATAGTTACGCCACTGCCTAGAGGGTGACTCAGCTCGACTGTCCCTGGAGTAGTCATTGTCTGCACCATGTTCCAATAGTGTACTTTGCACCTAATGATTAGCACGCGATGAATGTTTTGTATCATATGTGAGATTTTACTTGTGTAGAATAAGGGAACTGGTTCTCGAGTACATGCTATCGAAATACACCTTGCTTTGTAACGGAACGAGGAGAAGAATGTAAAGTTACGCAACTTTTAAATATCCCTCTAACAAACATTTTTTATATTGTCGTTGGGAAAATTGGGTCTAAATAAACCCACGGAGGATATCACTTAGCCACGAAATAAATCCTTACTTATAATATTATAAATGCGAAACTTTGTATGTATGGATGTTTTTTACACTTTTACGCAAAAACGACTTAATCTTTTTAAACATATATTTGCGTATAAACGTAGATAAGTGTGTACAGAGTGTGTGAAGGGTGAGAGTAAGAGTGTGTGCGGGTGAGTAGTGGATGTAGTGTGTGCGGGTGAGTAGTGGATGTAGTGTTTGTGGGCGAATGTGTATGTGGAGGGTGTATGTGTATTTGTGTAGTACCATAGAGTGTAGTACCTACGTCAAATCCACAGGTTATATCATACTATAGCTGTCCCGCGCGGTTTCACCCGCATTTCCGAGGGATCGTATGTTTTCCCGGGATAAAAAGTATCCTATGTGTTAATGCAGAAGATATTCTATATGTGTGCCAAATTTTATCCAAATCTCTTAACCCGTTGGTTCTGGCGAGGGACGCTCGTCCTATTATAACAATTGATGTAATTGTTATATTTTTAACCGCGAGCCAAGCGATTTAACGTAATCCACCCACTCCTATTACTCTTAATTATTAATCTAGAAAAGCCTGTAATTGGCTTATGTTAAGTTTATATTATACTTGTTACCTCGTATGTAAAATATGCTGTTGGTTTTAAAAATAAATAAAAAATAATAAAAAAGAGTTTTCCTACTTTGCGTTTAAAAGTAGCGTCTTCCATCTTCGGTTTTGTCATCATCCCTTATGGACTGTTAGTAGTTAGTTAGTAGCCCAACGCAAGCAAGCTCAATTGGTATAGCTTTACTATTGTTTTAATAATATGAGCAGTGTGGTTTTTGTGGTTAACTCGTAGGAGGCTCGTATCGGTTGTATATGCATACAAAACACGTCCATCACGACGTGCCTACAAACCCCGTGTGGTGAATATTAACTGCGACACACTACACGTGACAATTGATCGTAAACTTGATTACTCTTTGTTATTGTTTTAGTGATTACGACGGAAAATACCTTATCTAACCTACTAACGGTTAACCGTCTCTAGTTGTGTAGGCATAAGAATAGAGTTAACAATATTACCTTGTGTGAAGCGTGAGCATTTTACATATAAAAAGAAAAAGAAAAGAAAGAAAAGAAACTTATTTATTTGACGAACACATAACAATATTTAAAATTATAAATAAACCAGAAGGTCTGTGCCGTCAAATAGGACGCAGCTCAGCATAGTGCTACTGACTACTGTCAGCAGCGCTGATTTTCAGCTGACGCCCTTAGTGATGTCACGGTCGTAAGTACACGAATAAAAATGATAAACAATAAAATAAAATAAATATATATTAGTGTGAGTGTGTAGTTAAAATTAATAGGTACTTAAAAGTAAATATTATTTGGAAGAGAAGAGAAAAAGGTTACAATAAATGTAGATGCATTCATAAATATATCGTCACTAGTAAAATTATATGAGTTCCTTGTCGGGTCGCTCACCTCCCTCCGATATGGCGAGGGTGATGGCTGCCACACGCGTCATATGCGTGAACAGGTGCTGCTTGTGGGGGCTGCTCTGCCCCGAGTTTGCTATTTATTTACTTATTAAATATCGAGTCAGTCTACTTTGTAGTTTTGCCGCCGCGCCGGGGCACGCCATTGTTGTCAGTGCGATTAGAATGTAAATATTATGTAATGAATCTAAGCTTGTTTTGAAAAGAGTAATTGCTGAGTTTATTGCCGGCTGTTCTCAGCAAATGCAACCTTCCGAACCAGTATTAGAGTATTAGAGTCAGACTTTTCATAAGTGCCTGTGAAGGTCTATTTGAATAAATGATTTTGAATTTTGTCATTTGTTCTCCGTAAGAGTATCGAGAAATTGGCATTCAATATACAGGGTGTTGTTTTGGTCGGCGACAATCTACCCAGGAGCGGTAGTACAAAATATATATTCCCCAAAAATGGACTTAATTCTATTAAATACTGTAAATATGTTGAGAAATACCTTATTCAATTTGAAATAAAATTATCGCAAAGTGTGGTTACTAGGCACGTGCACTGACTAGAGGTAGGCGCAAGCCGCCATCGCCCCACCCCTTTACTCCCTCACACTCCCGTTGAGTATTATGTCTACACTTTAGCTTATAACAAGATTTTCAAAAAAAATATTTCTTTATTTTTATTATTAAAAAAAAATGAAGTATTTTTTTTATATTTTTTTTAGCACCAGTATCATTTGTATTATCGACCCTGAGTCGCTCGTCGCTGACCAAAACAACAACCTGTATGTATTTAGTCGTTCAAACTATGAGCGCGCAGTTCGTTTCAAGGCAGTTTTGCGCATACCCGTGCTCACGCACATACTCTAGTAGTTGCTCTATATACATACTATCAAACACCTTCACGCTGTACCTCTATTCTATAAAGAAAATTGTTTTAATCAAGAAAACGCTAGCCCATTGAATATAAAAAAAACTGTCAAGGTTGAGAGTTTTTTTAGCTCTCCATGTTCTCGAGAATATAGACGATATAATTACCGCTTAATTAAAATGTTTAAACTATTACCAAACAATGGTAAAATATTGACTACTTACAAATAAAATTTATGAAAACCCGATACGCAATTCATTAAGCGAGCAATATTTGAAATCTCAAAAACGGCTCGATGACTCGATGTATTCTCGAGTTTTCGAGCAAAGCTCGGTCGCCCAGGCACCAAGGTACAGTAGTACCCAACTAATATGGCTTACCGATGTACCTGCGCAGAAGATACATTTTCAAAGCGCGGGAAATTTTATTTTTATTGGTCGGCAGCTGCCGATTGTTAGCGCGCGCCGTGCGCAGGGGCGTGACTTGCGAGTGAGACGGAACTAATAGCTGCAGTGTATTATGAACCTTATAGTAGTGATCTAAGGTTGATTGTAAGTTTTAAGCATCTTCGGGGCCATACTTTCTTTTCTGTGCGAAGGAAGATTCACGACGCGCCATATCAGTTCGGTACTACTGTACTTCAATTAAAAGAAAAGAACATAAATCATTTAAACTTTTATTGAAAAGTTAGTATTATATGCTTATTTAAAATTATCTCATCATTATGACTGTAAATGCTTTGAAATGCATCAATTCCTCGTATAATGTTTTATTTTTTTTAGGTGGTGATTTACAATGTAGTGTTAAGTTGTGCTTACTGTAGATATCTTAAAGTAATAGTTAACATGGTCTGGAGCACCGCCTGCGTTTGGACAGCACCCTTGGACAAGGAATGCCTCCTATTCCTGCCGGGTTCTGCAACAAAATAATAATAAAATATTAAAAAAACATCTATCCTATTATACGAGCAATATTTGTATGATAATATGTTTTGAGATCTCGTAGCAGTTCTTGCGATTTGATGAAAATTGGGGGCAAAAAATCGATCTATTTATCTTTGGGGAAACGCGTTTGTACCGAATTTTCAAGCAAAGCTCGTTCACAGCTACTGCATATAAAAGAGCAATACCACACACGCAGGAAACTCCTAAAAGAGGTATCCCGAAATTCGACTCTAATGGAGGTCAGAGGGGGAATATATAACTTATACCGTGGAAAGGAATGGAATTAAATGGTTACTAGTTGTGTAAGTAAGTTTGTAAGTAGTAAACAATAACTATAAAAAACTTTGACAACAGAGGGCGAACCACAAGCTCTTAAAACAATATAATTATAACCTTATTTGACTTTTGTCTTTCTTTGACATCCGACGTCAAAACGGGACAAAAGACAAATAAGGTTATTTTAACCTTGTTTTAAGAGCTTGTGGTAGGCCCCCAGACTAGCATTACTGAGTTCTTATAATGTTGCTAAGTCATTGCTTGTCGCAGACCTTATTTAAGGGTATTCAACCACCTTTGTCAATAATATAATCAAAGCAAATAATACTATACATTAAAATGAATATTAATATTACTTGATCAATAAGACACGCCTCCGTCGCGACCGTGACCTTACACAATCTAGACATTGCACTTGACACCCAATTAATGTGAGCCCATCTGCTCTTAAGAGCACTCAATTCGTCATACTTTTCGTACAAAACCTCTGTACTTATTATGGCGTTGTTAAACATTTTTCGTTAGATGTTTTGAACAAATTAGTATCTTGTGCACTATATCTAGCCGTGTATCTAGGCGTAATTAAAAAAAAGTGTGAATCAAATTCTGTCAAAGCCTCCAAAAACAGCGTTTTTGTCTGAACTTTGGCCATATCTAATGTACCTATAAATTGTAAAAGTAAAGAAAACATTTAGATTTGGCTTGCAAATGTATTGGAGATTCTAAATAGCTAACTTTTTTTTCACAAACTTGTAAGATTTTTTCACAAGAAGTATACTCCTGGAACAAGTTTTATGAATGCGAAATCATGAATGACGACCTAACGAAGCGGCCGCGAGTGATCAGCGGAATTTACCGACTGATAACCGAGGGCTCTGATGCTGTCTCTCTTTTTTCGCAGTCAAACATTACGTTGGATGAAACAACTAGCTTTTAGACTATGCTTGCGTTGAAGTTGCGCCGGCCACAGAGGCCGCCTTATTGGATACTCTACCTACACTTGATACAGACAAGTGACGCTATTAAAAAGCCATTATAATCAAAATTGCTAGCAATTTTATGACTCTAAAAATAAATTTATTACGTCTTCGCTTCCCATTTATGTATACCTACACGAGATCATAGCATGGTATGTAGAAAATAACATGTGCCCATCGATGGTGCAAGAACAATGTGTCTTTTTATTCTAATAAGTCTTCGTAGGTACTTATGCTCGGGGTGTAGCATGATTAGCCGTTCTTAATCGATCGGCAAAGTTAAGCTACCACCGTCGTGGTCGGTATCTGGATGGGTGACCGGCTAGTGGTAATTCAAATCGAGCGTTTCAGTGCTTCGGAAGGCAGGTAAAGCCGTTGGTCCCGGTCATCACTTAATTGTGATAGTCGTTAAGCTAGTTGGATGCCTCCTAGGCGGCTTGAAAAATTCCAACAGTAAGTTGGCATGCGTGGTGGAGTATTGCCCATTCCCTTTCACCCTCATTTGTGAAAGGAGGCCTGTGCTCAGCAGTGGGACATTATAAGCTGATGATGATGATGATGATATGTATTTTAATCGTTCAAACTATGTACTTATGAATAGTCAGACAACGGCTCGGAAAGTTCTTTTTCTCCTCTCCTGGCGGAAAGCGTCAACTTTTGTCCCGCTGCGCTAAACGAAAATGCCGCTTTCCGCCTCCGTCGAGGAGAATAATAGTATACACACAGGAAATAAGAAAGCCTCAGATCATTTCATACTTTCTTGCCCTAGGTGAGTAATATACTATTTACTGAGCAATAACTTTTTTTAACTAACATAGATTTTTTACATCAGTTGTGTCCTGCAAGGGCGAAGAGTGAGCATTGTCAGCATTAATATCTTCGTTTGTCTTAGTAAGCCTTCTGTTCTAAACATAGCAGCACATTTATTTTTATTAGTCTTAACTTTTAAAATATTTAGATGAGTGAATTTCTTTGGTATTCCAGTATGGTAGAGTCAAGACACACACAGCACACAGTGACCGCGACGGTCAAGGAGAACGTAAAAATCTATCCACAGAACTCTAGACCGCTCGCTGTAGGATCGGCGCCTTAACATTCCGCCCATGGACGTATATTCCGCCCTACAGAAATGTAATTAAGTTATAATTATACAACATTTCTGGCCATTCTAACCATTTAAAATACCAACTTCTTGACCTCCACATGGGTATTGACTGAATGTTTTAGTTCTTTAGCTTTGACATACTAGAAATATAAAATTTATATATTTTACTCTCGCCATCGACGGGGAATCCATCCTCACACATTGAAACCAGAATTGTTTCGAACTGTGCGGGCTCAAAGGAGTTTTCTTCCGCGGACGCTCAGATTGTGTAATGAGCTCCCCGCGGTGGTTTTCCCAAAGGAGTACAGCATGGGGTTCTTCAAGAAGGGTGTGAAGAGGTTTCTTCAGGGTCGGCAACGCGCGTGTGATACCCCTGGTGTTGCAAGCGTCCATAGGCTACGGTAACCGCTTACCATCAGGCGGGCCGTATGCTTGTTTGCCACAATAGTGGTATAAAAAAAAAAAAAAAAAAAAAAAACCTATATGGCTAACGATTTTGACGACTGACGCACCGTGCTGTAGTGATGTGCGCATGATTTAGTGATGCGACACAAGTATCAATTATTTAAATACAATGACAAATTTGTTTTGTTGTTGTAAAATATGCTAATTAAGTTTTATTTATCTTTCTATGTTACAAATACTAAACAATACTTTTTAATTTTTTTCAGGTATGATATTACTTAGCAACTATTAGCAGCAACTTATTGGTAAGACAATATTAAGTAAATATGTGTTTGGGGACGGGGTTACTTGTTGGAATTGTGGGTGTGTCTGTCAGTATCTAGCCAATTAACCTACAGTTTTTGGTGAATATTTTCTTAATACACCGCGAAGCTATAAGAAGAAGCTACTCTCCAAATGTAATGGTGTCAATCAATGGTTTAGGCATGGATTAGGTTCATTAAAGAATGTAAGATAGTAAAGTATAAAACCTCATATCTACGGTGATAAAATAACTTTTTTTTCACATAAAGTTTGATCAATTTTGGCGTTAAATAAAATGTGAAAAAAAAAACATTGAATAAACCCCATAGATTAAGGATATGCGATAAACCCCGTCATAGACAATTTTACGGATGGTAGGCGACAGATATTTTTTTTATCTGTAGCAATCGTCTTTGTGGGCCATTTCTGCTCGTTCTGCTAGTGTCAATGTAGTTAAAAACGAGGAAACGAAATAAAACAAAAAATATGCCTAACTTCGATTTGGAAGGAACAAGGAGATCAGAAAAGAAAGTATGTAAATATAGAATTAGGAAAGATTTAGGGTGTGAAAAGGATATAGATGTTACAAGTTAATATTATTACATTTTGTTTTATACGACTAAGTCGGTTACAAGCATACGGCCCGCCTGATGGTAAGCGGTTACCGTAGCCATATGGACGCTTGCAACACACGAAGCATCGCTCACGCGTTACCGACCTTTCCCCCCTCCCATATGAGCTCTGGCGACCACTCTGGCTACTCACGCGCAGGAACACAACTTTACACAACATAAAGTTATTTGGCCGCGGTATTCTGTAAGGTGGAGGTACTTCCCCAGTCGAGCTGCTCTTTGAGCGAATAAACGCTATGCTCTACCTCTCTTAAAAATATACATAAAATAAAGGAGGCTATAATATTATAAATATCATTAGAATTATAAGAAAGTAAGGATGAGATGTTTAATAGATTTCATTTGAAAGTATTCGATGACATAGGCACATTTTATTTATTTAAAAAACTACAGCGATAAAGTGATAATGTGGTCTACACAATCTCAATATATACATTATGTTTGCCATTTGTCTTAATTAAATACTCTTATCTAATGTACCTATATAGTGAGTAATAACATAGATCTATTCAAGACCTAGTATCGCATATGTCTCAAATGATTGCTTCATTACATTTAGAATTATTAACATACCATATTAAGATAATAGTTTCTATCCCGCTGTTTTTTTACCTGTTTTCCCAATGGTTTTAATGGTTTACCGGAATAAAAACTATCTTTTGTTTTATTTGCCAAAATTTTTTAAAGTCTTGGACCCAAAAATAACAAGGCACCGTTCACGTACAAATTTATATTAATTATCATGAAAATATCTTTATATAAAAAAATATTGAGGCGCTAAAATCTGGGAATCA
This sequence comes from Polyploca ridens, assembly GCA_951394255.1. Classification (NCBI taxonomy): domain Eukaryota; kingdom Metazoa; phylum Arthropoda; class Insecta; order Lepidoptera; family Drepanidae; genus Polyploca; species Polyploca ridens. The sequence continues at coordinate 16,978,505 of OX596249.1, read as the reverse complement.
AAAGTTATAAATGATTTTAATTTAATAAAAATTAAAACATCGTGCGCAACGAGCATTTCGTGCCGTCAAATAAAATCTGTCACTCCCAAGTAGAGTTGAAAACTATCGACAATTTATTTATTTATACTTATCTATAGAAGGTTTTTGATGAATTCATCGTGTCGTATAAGATGGCCAAACATCTTTCCCCTCCTATTCTCTATCGTCTTCATAATGTTCCTTTTCTCTTTTACTCGACTCAATACTTCCTCATTTGTCACCCTCTCAGTCCAGCTAATCCTCTCCATTCTCCTCCAACACCACATTTCAAAGGCCTCCAGAAAGTAGTAGAAGGAAAGATAGAGGGAAAGCGAGGGAGAGGAAGACCAAGAATAAGTTACATAAATCAAGTAAAGGCAAAAATAGACGTCGTGTCATATAAGGAGGTGCAAAATGTTGCTAATGACAGAGCGGAATGGAAGAAGCTACACCGACAAGAGCACAGCTCTTAAATACAGAAGAAAATAAATCTATAGAAGGTACTATCGATTATGTGAGAAATTGCGATATTATAATTTAATAATTTAGACTTACTTAACAACAAATATGTACAAAATACAATCTATATATAGAAAATTTCCTTAAGCCTGCCGCTGCTTCCGATTAACGGCAGAGAAAAAAAAATTGACTTATACTTTTTAGCATATTACCTTCTACCACTTCTACCGATTCACGCCAAATAAATTAGTCTCAGTTGGATATGCTTGCTGGCTACGTTAACTAGTAAATAATACACATAAACTTTCGCTTGATTAACTTTTAAACATCTACGAGACTCGTATGTTCGTAGCACGTTGCTACGAACATACCGTTTTTAAGGCCCACATGTACCCAGAGGGTCCAAAAGCCCGAACGGAATGTTCTTGTAGGGAATCTGTCTATCCATCTGTATGTCCACTAGTCCGACTAAAATATACAAAGCCAAAAATACGAAGATACCAAGGTCCCGGGTTCGAATCCTACCATGAGCTTGAGCTTTCGGTGAAGGAAAACATCGTGAAAAAACCAAAGCACGGTGGTAGGGTATTTTGTAGTACCCATCTGGCTGGCTACCACCCTCAAGTTGAAAATCTGTCGCCAAGCAACTTTCGGTGTGTTCCGACAGCTGCACTTGAGAGCCAGCTCCTTCTAGGCTTTGTGTGCTTACCACCTTCGGCCGCATCATCACTTACCATGGTGAGATTGCGGTCAAACACAGGCCTATAAACAGTAAAAATAAAAAACATTGACTTTGTTGTATAGACCAGTTTGAGAACATTGGTATAGTACTTACGAGCACAGTCCGGACGCGCTCCTGGTAGCCGAGGCCGCAGGACACGCTGCACTTGCTCCACGCGCTCCACGAGCTCGTCTGGCAGTCGTTGGGGTTCGACAGAGTTGGACCTGCACGATCAAAAACAATATTATTACGTCGGATACTGAGACGAAGGTCCCAGGTTCGAATGAGCTTGTGCTTTCGGTGAAGGAAAACATCGTGAGGAAACCATAGCACGGTGGTAGGGTACTTTGTAGTACCCACCTGGCTGACTACCACCCTTAAGTTGAAAATCTGCCGCCAAGCACCTATCAGTGTGTTCCAACAACTGCACTTGAGAGCCAGTTCCTTCTAGGCTTTGTGTGCTTACTACCTTCGGCCACATCATCACTTACCATGGTAAGATTGTGGTCAGACGAAAGACAGGCATATATACACAGTAAAAAAAATATATAAAATAGTTTGGATCGGCCTTTGGGGGTACTTCTCAGAGCAATGTATCTTCTAGACTTCAAGTATAAATAAATAAATATCCTGGGACATTCCTCACACACGGTCATCTGATCACAAACTAAGCAGAGCTTGTACAATGGAAACCAAATAACTGATATAATACATATACTACTTTTTGTTTGTAAATACATACTTAATATACATAATTACACCCAGACTCAGGACATACAGACATGTTCATGCACACAAATGCATGTCCTGTGTGGGAATCGAACCCACGACTTACGGCGCGAAAGGTGAATCTTAACCAACTGCGCCAACTGGCCCGTCAGATGTAACTTGTATGTGTTCATGTTAGCGTAATTAGGTCGTGTTTACCTTAGGTTTATATTTTTGACAACTTTTTTTGATAAGCATAATGTATTGGCCGCCCATTGTAAAACTTTCGATAATAGTTTTGTAACTCCAATCAAATGTGGTGTAACAATAAAGTGTTACCTATCTATCATAAGTATTCCATCCACAAAATGTGGTCACAGGCTCTCAAATGCAGCTTTAGGAGTTAGATGACCGGAGATACTTCTTGACAAATCATAAACTTAAGACTAAACTGCAAAGTATCCAACTTAAATTGGTTTTAAACTTACCATTAATGCTATTTGGTACTGGTACGACAGAGTTGAATCCGAGACCAGGGTTGTTGGAGCTCACAGATGGACTGAGCTGGCTGGCCTGAGGGGGCACGCCGGCTGGTGCAGCGCCACCTTACAACAAAAACCATCGCGTTATAAACGATTCCCAGGACTGAAAGCCTAGACTTAAATATTACAAAGACAAGGAAAAAGGAAAAGACATTTATTTTGGATTCACATAATAACAATAACAGCAGGGCTATTTAAAAACTGTCGGATTCGATATCGGAAACGGATTTGGAAACCTTCACGGAATTCGGAAGCGTTTACGTATTTTTTTTAATAATGGTAGGAAATGGAATTGTTAAAAGTAAAATAAAAGCGAACTCGAAATTAATATTTCATTTGAACACATATAAAATCCGAATCCGTTTTCGATATCAAATCCGACAGTCCCTGAAAATCTGCTCCAAATCTAGATGATATGATGAGAAAGACCATACCGCTACTTTTTAAATCCAACAGTGAAAGTCAAACGGGTCTAAGCTGAAAACCAGCGCTGGACGTCGGACTTGTAACCCGAGTTCGTCTCCAGCATAAAGCTGAGCTTGTGTCCCTTGCTGCAATATTATTATTATTATTTTTTTTTTCGATGTTTAACCTTATTATAAATATGTTATGTTAGTAGTAAATTGTAGCAATAAAAGCATTTCCATTTCTATTTCTAAAGACAGGTAAGAATGTTTGATAATACGTCCCCAGTGCAACTGTTTGATTTGTTGATACAAATGGCACGTATCTCAGCTTAGCTGCATCACTGTTTGTGGATATGGCCAAAAATAACACCATTTCGAAAGAAAAACCATAAAACAGATCTTATATTCAGAGAAATCGATGGCATGAATGAGTGAAAGATATTCTACCAAAGATACTTCATTATTTACAAAGTAAATAGTTTTCTAGTCACTATATTGACAATGACTCGGGCTTACAAAAGACTGGACGAGCTCTAACCAAGGTTGTTTTAAATATGTATTGGAGTGCCGTCGCATTTACTATTATTATATTTATGTGTTGATCATGGTTTTACTATTATGGTGCTCAATCTAAGTACCATTTATAACAAACTACGGTAGTAAAATCATAAGTTTTGAAGGAGCGCAACTTTACAATAAATTGCCAGATTGTATAAAAAATGTAAAATCTTGTAATCTTTTTAAAACAAAACTACAGATCCATATTATTGACAATACTATTTAATGATTCGAACTTTGTAATACACATCCGTCTGATTTTATTTATTATTAATACTTGTATCTAGACTTATGAACGCACACTGCTAACTTTATCTTTATTTATAACTAGCAGCGAAACCCGGCGTTGCTCGGGTTAAAATACATCGCATGTTTAATGGTATAAAAAATATATAAGGATACATTTTTTAACACATTATAGATTTCTATTTTCGATATTGAGAGACTTTCCAGAACATTCAAATAGTTTGTTTTTTTTTTTACTCGACTGCAATCACAATTGAACTGACGAAAAGTCACTGAATTTCGATTTATATACCGAAATTTCCAGTACCAGATCACTCTAGAATATTTTTAGATGTACATCACTTCGATTTGGTTTTTATAGGTCAATAATAACACTCGTACACATTTTGTGAACTTTCCAGACCAATCCAAAAATTCTCGATCATAATAAATTGCACTCATTTATGAACTTCCCAGATAATTCGGAAAATTTCTAGAACGATCTCGAACATTCTTACTCGATAATAACAGTTTTGGGACATTTTGGAACTTTCTAGATGAAGCCAGAAATTTGTAGAACTTTCTCAAACATTCTATATCGATTATAATAGTTTGTATTCATTCTAGAATTTTCTAGATCATTCCAGATATTTGTTGAACTTTCTAGAACACTCCAGATAAATTATAACCGTTTTACTAATTTTGGAACTTTCTAGATCATTCAAGAAATTTCTCGAACATTCTAAATCGATCATAATCAATTGCACTAATTTTGTAACTTTCCAGATCATTTGGAAAATTTCTAGAACGTTCTTGAACATTCTAACTCGATAATAACAGTTTTGGACATTTTGGAACGTTCTAGATGAAGCCAGATCAATTATAACCGTTTTACTCATTTTGGAACTTTCTAGATCATTCAAGAAATTTCTCGAACATTCTAAATCGATCATAATCAATTGCACTCATTTTGGAACTTTCTAGATCATTCAAGAAATTTCTCGAACATTCTAAATCGATCATAATCCATTGCACTAATTTTGGAACTTTCCAGATCATTCGGAAAATTTCTAGAACAATCTCGATCATTCTAAATCGATCATAATAAATTGCACTCATTTTGGAACTTTCCAGATCATTCTGGAATTTTCTAGAACGTTCTCGAACATTCTAACTCGATAATAACAGTTTTGGACATTTTGGAACTTTCTAGATGAAGCCAGAAATTTGTAAAACTTTCTCAAAACATGCTATATCGATTATAATAGTTTGCATTCACTCTAGAATTTTCTAGATCCAGATTTTTCCAGATATTTGTTGAACTTTCTAGAACATTCCAGATCGATTATAACCGTTTTACACATTTTGGAACTTTCCATTTAGGAATTTTGAGATCTTTTCAGAAGTCCTCATGCGTTAGAAAAGGACAGCAATATATGTTTTAACATTTTCGCCACCCACAACCACCCCCTTCCACCCACCGCGACCAGACTCCCTTACTACCACCTGGAGACCAAGGGGTATTTACCACCCCAACGGGAAGTTGATTGGGGTTGGTAGTGATTGAGAAAACTGCGTATTTACGTACCCACAAAAGCATTTTATATATATTATTAGATTATTTTTATGTACTTTCTCATATAAGTGAAATGTAATTTCTTTTGAGATAATAAATTCTTTAAACCTATTTATAAACGACCAGCGGCTTTGCACGGATGGTCTATTTTGAAAGACATAAATGGTCGCTATGGGTCCTTAGAAGATAGACCCTGCGCATATTTTCATAGGGCAATAATATTGTCTTTCCACAGAGTGTCTTACTTCATTTTCACCCTTTTTAAGAGAGGTAGCGCGTAGCGTTTCTTCGCTTCGTTCAGCTTCTGGAGAAGTACCTCCACCTTACAGAATACCGCAGCCAAATAACTTTATGTTGTGTGAAGTTGTGTTCCTGCGCGTGAGTAAGGTCGCCAGAGCTCATTGGGGAGGGGGAAGGTCGGTAACGCGTGAGCCGTATGCTTGTTTACAGACTGAGTCTTATAAAAAACCACGTATTTATAACTAGGTAATATGAAGCGCACGCAATAATGCCTCTACTACAGACAGAAAATGCCTCTACTAAATCAGAACTATGTGCTTGCTGCCAACTTCATGAAATTAATTTCAATTATCAACAAACCTTCTCGAAAAAGCTTAACGACTAATAACAACTACTTATGCTGCTGACTGTACCAGACATTCACAAAGTTTCCAGTCATGATGCAATCAATACAATTAGCATGACTTACACGAGATCACATCAGTTGCATGAATCATTCACACTGATCTCAGTGTAAGCTTTTTGATTTTATAGCTCGTAAACAATATGTAGGAAACTGTCTCAGGGTCAGTGCGATGACATCACGTGATGACGTCACTCGTGACGTCAGACGAGGGGTGAATTTACATTACGGCTGAGTGTACGGAGATGAAGTGAATTGAGTAGGTGGGGTACAAGGCGTACTCACTTTATGGTATGATAGTTAGGATAGATAACACGTACCTTCTAGGTATATCTGTCACCGTAATTTTGTTGGTTTTTACAAAAATACGGTGACATATATACTTTACGTTACGGGTCCCTAGGGATATTTAAGATTTAAGTTTTTTTTTTTATTACTAATGTGGTAAACCAGCATACGGCCTGATGGTAAGCAGTTACCGTAGCCTATGGACGCTTGCTACACCAGGGGAATCACTCGCGCGTTGCCGACCCTGAAGAAACCGCTTCACACCCTTTTTGAAGATCCCCATGCTGTACTCCATTGTGAAAACCACGGCGGGGAGCTCATTCCACAGTCTGAGCGTCCGCGGAAGAAAATTCCTTCTAGCCCGCACAGTTCGAAACAATTCTGGTTTCAATGTGTGTGGATGGACTCCCCGTCGATGGCGAGAGTTGCGATGGTGAAAATTCTCCATAAATAAATAAGTGTTAGAGAAAAAATAAATATGCGGTATTCCGCATGGAGCCGCGGGCTTAGGCTAGTTAATAATACAACTATCTTAATAATAATAAATGTCATAGCACATGTCTACAACACATTTAATGCCTGTTCATTTAGTTACCAAATTAAAATAAATAACTTATTTCGTGACATCCAATTTATTTTGCATTAACTTAGTCAAACGTAACTTATAACGTAGTGACATTCAATTTATTTTGCATTATCTTTCTACACAGTGTGAATCTCTGTATCTAAATAGTATAATACTATGTCGCTTTTTATGTCTATACGTTTGTGCGATTAGTAATTTTAAACTACGCAATTAAATGTTGTATCCGAGACATAATTATGTGTATTTATTTATATATTTGTAAATTAATTTGGTGGCTATCATTTGCCCGGACGAACGATCGAGAAATCCCGCTAGCACCTGCTGAAAATTAGAACTGTGTGCTGACTTTATACAGCATTATGCTGAACTGGTGGTAAATTTTTCTACGCAGAAATGCTAGATTTTTCATACGTTGTTATTTTTAAGGTGACAAATAAATATTTTTTCTTTCATTCTTTAATCATAAAATTATATAAAGTAGAGATAGAAAATATATGGATGGATTGTGTGAAAGATCATATGGGTAAGAAAAAAGTGTGTGCTGGTAGGTATGACAAAGCAGAATGGAAGACCCCAAGATTGGAAACAGGGCGGGATGATGATGATGAAAAGATGGTAAAGAAATCTTAGAATAATCCCTTGCAACAAAAAAGGCCAAATTAATAGGTCCCTAGGCGAATCTGGGGTGGGTTACTAGTTAAATAGATCATCAATCAAAGACAATTATCGCAAATAGGCAGGTATACAAATCGAGTTTCGAATGATGGATCAATCGTAGCATTTATTTGAATACTTGACAAATAAAACCGCACCGATAGATTGATCATCCATCCATACATATTGGTAAACGATTTTCATTACTCTATTAGGTAGGGAAAATAAGCATTAATTTTATTGTCATTTGTGTCTTCAGTAATTTGACCAACATGAATACACTTTGACCAACATGAATACACTTTGACTTTGACATTGACATTCGTCATTATGATTTGAGTTGACCATATGTGCTGTTTAACACATCTCTTTATTATATGTCTCCTTTAAAATAAGATGTTTTGTCCGGTACAAGTGCGGGACTGAGTCTGAATGATATTTATTGGTTTGGGCCATAACTGTTGTGAAAAACCGGACCGCATTACACTGTTTGTGAAGGAATTTTGATAATATCTAAAAAACTGTGCTTTTTAGAATATTCGTTCTATTTTTCCTGTAAAATTTACATCAATGCGAACTTCGGTGATGAAGGGGGAGGGATGTTATTTCTCTATGGGGAATTTTCATTATATTTTATAAAATACACAACATAAAAGAAAATACATAGACGTTTTGATATGTACAAATGAAGCCCTTTCATATTATACCACATATACACTTGTAGCCCTACTTTGAAATTTCGGTCCAAGTTTCGGCCCCATTTGCAAAAAACATAAAAATATTTCATTATATTTGGGTTAGCAATATTTTTAATTGTTCCATATTTCAAATCTATATCATTAGTGGTAGCTGAAATCTACCGCTGTGACCACAGGCATAGAAATTAGCTGACAGACGGACAGACCTAAGTGTACCACGTACCATATAACCACCATAAGGGTTCCTATCTTTTTGGTTCGGAACCCTAAAAATAACGGTTTCTATATAACTATAAGCGACGGCCTCTTAACACGAGATGCCCTGTCAGCGTTAGATGTTAAGAAATCAGTATCAGAAGGCTGACAAGGCAGTAGCTTCGACATTCAAGAAGCCAACGGTCTACATGGGTCTACATCGCTTACACTAATATATATTTATTTTATTTTATTGTTCATCATTTTTAGCTTTTTTTATTCGTGTACTTACGAATGTGACATGACTAAGGCCGTCAGCTGAAAATCAGCGCTGCTGACAGTAGTCAGTAGCACCATGCTGAGCTGTGTCCTATTTGACGGCACAGACCTTCTGGTTTATTTATAATTTAAATATTGTTATGTTAATGTGTTCATCAAATAAATAAATTTCTTTCTTTCTTACATTGTTAAAATAGCTTTGACAAATCCTTCTCCAGCAAACATCAAACAAGCTCCATTACAAAATGTACAAGAATAATAACAACATAATAACAAAACACCTGGCGCTAGTGAGTCACCACCAGCTGGCTCGCAGCCAACTCCTGGTGATGGCTTCATGAATGTACCTAAACGGAATTATGACATTATCTTATTATTTTTATTAAGTAAACAGGTTGATGTTAATACTATTGTTACCGGTTTGCTTCTTTAAAATACTTAGACCGATTTTAAATCGTGTGACGTCATTGTATACTCAGAAATGGTCTAGCTCCATCGCATAAAAATTACTATCGTGGCGTGTATCCTGACGTCATTAGATGATCGCTCCATACCAAATAACAACACATAGGTATTTTCTTTATTTATTATCTGGTTTTATTAGGTAAAACCGAACGAACAGAATTCGTTCGTTGCTCGCGATGTCAAGCGTGGACGCATCGTGGACGTTACAACGAGCATACAACGAGCGCAATGCGAATCCCTGTGTTTGTGAAAAAACTGACAATCGGGCAGAGCACTGTCGAGCGAGAGACGAATGCTCGTTCGAGGCTCGCAAGTCCGTCCACGCTACGCGAACAACGAACGAATCTTGTTCGTTCGTGAGTCGGCTCGTGCTCGGTTCGCCTAGCTTGGACGCACCATTAGGTGCTCACTCTCATTCTTTCGATAACCATTTGTCACTTGTCAGATAAATACATCGGAATTTCAATTATTCAACGTTTCATAACTTTATCAAGGGGGTTAACCATAACCCGGTTATTTCTTTATTCAACTATGACCCGGTTTTGTACCCGAGGTCACAGAATATTCAATAGTAGAGGTACACCTCTACCTTGCCGTGAATGATATCCAGTAAGCTTATATTTAATTTTCTTGCAAGGAACACTCATCATACCAAATTTGAGGGTTAATGAGCGTTCTTCAACATTGGCTACGAATATCTTCCGCAGAAATCTCTGCTTCTTATCCAAATATTAAGGCATATTAAAATAAGCTACTTTCATTGCCAACAGTGTTAACACGGAAAAGATATACCGACTTCTAAACTCGACTCAAGGCCAAGGTAATACGATTGTTTTAGTAAATTATAGGAAATACATTAGTTGAGGAACTTAATTGTTACAAGGAAACATTCATATGTTATTTTGATACGAATCCGTGAAACGTTTTGAATGTTTGCATGTTTAATCGTTTGATTTATGGTACAAGTACAAAGAAAACTATATATGGTTACGTGTAAACGGGTAGGTAAACGGTTATTATATTTATTCATAACAATTTTTAAGGAATCTAAAATTTATATGTTTACTATGATTTTAATCGAATATTTTTATATCAATTTCTGATCTAAACTCACTTATTGCACGCTTCTCCGTTACATAAATACCTTGTCCATTTTTACACGGAGAACAATATAATAAGTGTCCAATATTTTTTGATAATCTACTTGCCGATGACGGACTAATTCGATTTTTTACCCCTATTTTAATCATTGTAACGTTCGTAATGCCTTATGGTCTAAACTTAATTAATGAGTTTTGAGTACAGTTTGTACAACTGAATAAGTCAAGCGACGTTACGAATTGTCTCTACTACTACAACCGGTTCATAAAATAAACAGGAAATATGTAGGTACGGTGTTAAAAAAAGTTTGCTTGTACTTAACGTGGAATTTTAAACGAATTGTTAGGTACACACGGCTACAGATCAAGCTATACATTTCCAATATAAGCTGACCTCTCATTGTACGGAAATCCTATACAATGCGAGATCAGCTTATACTGGAAATGTATAGCTTGATGTGTTGCCGTGTGTACTTCTTCTGTCCCGCAACTTAAAGCACGGTCTGCGGAATCATTAGTTTTCCCAAAATAAAAAGGTTATTTGTATGTGCCGACTTTACGGCTAGTCTGTCATTACGTGATTGGGCAATACATACACGCAAACTACACACAAAATTAACTATGAAGGATTTTTCCTACATGCTTTTCAGTTTTTTTTTATGAAAACAGTAAAACTCAAATCGTTTTATAAGTTATTGCAGTAACTTAAATATCACAGCTAGAAAAAACATACTGTATCGTAAAAATATTTCTTAATAAAAAGGTCGCGGTGCCAAAAATACCGCATAACAACAAAGCCTCCGTTAGTAGGTTGTCAACGCGTCATTGTCATAACGCTTTATCGTATCTTACCCAACCACGACGTCGATATGGGTGCACCACTGACTGACGTCACTCCTGGGGGATGGGGGTGACGTCAGCACGCGGCATTGGGTCACTAAAACATGAGCCCATGAAATGATGGTAAGTATATTTTATTGTATCATAATATTCGTAAAGGCATTTTACGTTGTTTTTGTCATTTATCAAAGCAGGAAACGTACATTTACATAATAAAACTCTAACACTAACAGACCGCGTACATCCTAAACTTCTAGTCTTTTTTTATACTACTAATGGCCGATTCCTATAATTTACGGACCGTTATCGGTTAAAATTAAGACTCTTATATCTTTACTAATAATGAAGCAAAGACCTCAAAGCTTTGCATAGCAGATCCTCCCATATGGAAGTAGCTACCACAGGTAAAATTAGCTTACGAACTAACCTATATGCCCAGTTTGGCAATAAAAAACCTAACATTGGTAAGTAAAACGATTCGTTTTCGTTTATAGAAACCGGGCATAAGTCGGTAAACAAGCAAGCCTGATGGTAAGCGGTTACCGTAGCAATAAGCTTCGCGCGCTGGAGCACAACTGCGATATTCAGTATATTAATCGGTAGGTACTTTAATAAATTGAAAATTTGGAGGTTATATTGGTGCACTAAGAAAATATTTCGGAAAGTCAACCCCTAAGGGGGTAAAAGCACGGATAAACACAAAGGGCGAGTGTGTCAAAAAAAAAACATGGCGGCTGATAGTGAAGGAGCGTTATATAGTGCGTGACCACAAACAGTAGGTACCTAGTCACTCTTGACATTGTAGACAATACGCACGCCAAACTATACTTAAAATACCCAAATTTACCTTTCCGTATTTGCGTGCATTCTTCCTTCTAACGTTCTATGAACACAATATAAAGAATAACAATTCAATACCATTGATAAAGAATTAAGAGGAAAGGATGGCTGCTAGAAATTTGAAAAATAGGTATTTAACAAATCTATTGCTGTCGCGCTGTTGCTGGGATATAAATGTATGAGGGACGATAGAGACAACTGCCGCTTGGATCGATTATACCTATTTAAAATAGACGAAATCGCTATTTCGTAATCCCCAGTTTCCTCCTCTAATACTGGATCGATTTAATTTTTGTTTTCAAGAATAGTAATAAGAAGGGCTTTGGCTATGTCTGTCGGTTTTCCTTTTATTTCTTATATTCGTCAAATTTGTATGCTGGACGTCTGATAAGGGCAGTAAAAATGGTCAGTTTTTGTGATTTTAGATGGCTCCTAAATCTTATAATATTTAATTTATGGAGAAAAACAAAAGCGAGGGACATACAGTTGTAGCTACAGATTGCAAGGTAAAATAATCATCGCTCTAGTGTCATTATCCAGAGAGGAAACTGAGGATTACGTTTGTATGGAAAAAACACCACTAGTATTTCCTCTTAAGACTTAATTTAATAAACAGCTACTGGCACGGTGGTAAACTAGTTACTACTAGCTACTAACAAAACTAGTTGAAAGGTAATGTGTCGACTCACCAAGAATAACCTTGCAAGTATTCATGCAGTCCTCCTGCGTGAGGAAGTTGTTCTGACTGCCGCGACACCCTCCGTAGTTGAAGGGCACGCACATGCCCTTGGCCGCCATGAAGGTCCAGCGCTGGTAGAGCCCGCGGCAAGGACCCTGGTCTGCTGTCTCCATGCAGATACCTATGTTAATAATAGATCTTGGTTTAGGTTGTTGTAGACTGTCGTCAAAATGTTAATAATCCAGCCCCGCTGACTCTGGGAAGAATCGACAAGAAACTCAGTAAAGTTACTTTTTAAATATTTTATGGTCCTAACTTAACTTGGCTATTTTTTTATGTTTAACCCTGAATGGTTGTAGATGTCGCAAGAAGTAATTAGGTAATATTATTTAATAGCTTATTTTTAGATCCAATTTCTGAAAGCCCAATCAAAGTTAATCTATAGTCAAAACTATTGCCATCTTTATCATTCTATATGTCATTGATAGTGACAAGTAATTGATTGATTATTGCTTGGAGAAACTAATGGTTAGTACTATTTTGATGGATGGTGGTCATTAAACTACATTTGTATTATATTATGAGATCGCTAGCTTTGTTTGAAATAGTTCTAAACCTAACTTTGTTACAGATATCTGACATCTTTATTTTGCCATAAATCATCGCGGCGTTTATAGTGGCCATAATTTATTTGGACGTTTAGTAAACACTATTATTTATTCGCTTAAACAAATTCCTTTGACTGACGATTTAATGATATTTAAGCTGAAATTCATAAACTGAGTTTTTAGTTTTGTTTATAAAATGTTGCTAGCAACAGTACATTCAACCAATAAAAATATCATATGATATTAATTCATTACTATAATTAGGATTTGCAGCACGCGGGTGATACCACTGGTGCAACCATAGGCTATGACAACCGCTTACCATCAGGCCGTAAGCTTGTTTGATACCTGACCTAGGTAGGTACTTTCTGGTTTGTCATCGCCGTTTTGACAAACGATATGAGACAGCCCTACTAGCCAGATAAGGACAGACAATATCAAAACTGCCGTCATAGCTTGCCGCTAGGTTAGTGTAAGAAACATTGTTAGAATAACAAAGATTTCATCAGTTTGTGAACTACTTGCAGTGCTCTCTTATTTTGTTTCACGTGACGTGACCTTGAGACAGGATGTGTCACGGATACACGGATTGCATTGAAGAACATGTAATTTGCCTAATGCCGTATCTTTGTCGAGAGTCTGTCGCCAAATTACATAGTATTCATGTTGTGCTATCGTGTCTGCATATTACTAATAACCAACCATTAGGTGGATGTTTTATTATATACAGTTCGTATAGAATTGTTATTTCTGTAGAGCAATTGGATAATTTTAATGCGTTTCGTTTAATGTGTTGTTTGAAACTAACATTTTGATGTTTCAAAGACGCGCAAGAATCTGAGATTCTTGAATATGCGCCATTAGTAACCTGTCTAATTTACAATGTTGCCAATATAGGAAATCTTTGTGTATCAAATGAGTAAACATCTATTAAGAACCATAAATTTACATTGTGCTGGCAACACTATTGTCGGCCATTCTCTTCTTTCTGTAACGTTCATTGTGTGCGCATTGCTTTGACTTAATAAATGAATTATATTGAGAAAAGGAAGTCTCTGAACTCAATCAATATCAAATATGAAAAGAATTCTTCTAATCTTCTTCCTTAATCTTCCTGAGTGTCTTCTCACTAGAGCTGACTTACGAACCGTGGTAACTTAAGTAACTTCGATCTTCATAAGTGAATGTCTTAAGGCTATTATAGAACGATATCAAAACTAAGATCAAGTCTCAAGAATAGATCGTGTTCATTGAAAATAAACCTAATGTCATTGGCGCAGGTTCCAAATCCAAATTTTAAAGCTCGATTAAAAACTTGTCTTGAGCAATTAAATTATTGACGTGTAACGACATATATCAGCTAAACTAAGATAGTTCACACGCTGAAAGATAGATGGCACCACAATATCCTGCATCGCGCTTATGAAGTTACATTAAGTTACTTAAGTTAATTTACAACTCTACATGCACGTACTCTATAAGCCCTAACTTCACAAACTCTACACACCGTAGTCAAAATATGTGGCTTGGCCGTTTCACTACTACAAGAACTATTGAATAACAAAAAAGTTATGAACAGTGAATACATTTTTCACCTTACTCCCATGTGACGGTAGCGAAACGGCCAAGCCACATATTTTGACTAAGGTGTAGAGTCTGTGAAGTTAGGGCTTATAGAGTACGTGCATGTAGAGTTATAAGCTTGGCTCTACATGGGATCTGATAACTTTTTGACAGTACGAGCCATATGTCTTGGCGGCAACATTTTACATAAAAATGTTTTTGGTGGGATAAGGTATTTCTCAACATATTTACAGTATTTAATGGAATTAAGTCCATTTTTGGGGAATATATATTTTGTACTACCGCTCCTGAGTCGCTTGTCGCCGACCAAAACAACACCCTGTATAATAAGTTTATGTTAAAAATTTCATTTTTAATCGCTTGGCTCGCGGTTAAAAATATAACAATGACATTAATTGTTATAATAGGATGCGCTTCCCTCGCGAGAACCAACGGGTTAATATAAGCTTTTTTGGTGACTGTACTTTTTGTTGACTGTACTTGCATTGTCATCTAATATACTAATGTATACCAAATATCAAGTCAATCCGACCACTGGAAGTGGGTGAAATTCGAATTGCAAGATTCCACCCAAACATACATACATACATTGCAAGTTAAATAAAAACTTGTAAAAAAGATAGACTCACGCTTAGCGGTAAGCATATCGATAGTGCAGTCCTCGCGGTCGACGCAGGGCTGGTGCTTGATGAGCTCGACGCGCGCGCCGCAGTCCTGCTGGCGGTCGGCCGGCACCAGCAGCAGGCGCGAGCGGAAGCGCACGCCGCGGCCGCACGACGCCGAGCACGGCGACCACGCCGACCACTCCGTCGTCGGGCACGAGGGGTCCGACACCGCCGACTCCAACTCCGACTCTGTGCACTGCGGCTGCATGCACTTGCGGTTCTCCTCTGCGGATATAAACTGTCTCACTCAAGAGCGGATCCAGCCTTCAGGTCAGGGGGGGTCACACACTTGGATGGGTTTCAAAATACTACTATAGCTGTTTACCCTACCCGCAGATATATACACGAAAATAGAGTACATTTGTAAGAATTTTCAAAATCGGTCCATTACCTAGTTCTAGTGATTACGTGCTACAGAAAAGAGGGGCCGCGCAGCGCGAAAAATTCATACTTAAAACCATGTCAGTCACATTTTCAAATCGTCAAATTTATAACAAAATAGTGACAGACGATGAATTCGAATCCGTAATGCCCCCCCCATTACGGATTAATAGCCAACCCAGGAAAAATAGCAAAAAATACGTCTGGTTGTCCTAGACGGCCGAGGCCCAGGGTGGGGTCATGACCCCCATGACCCCACCCCCTGGATCCGCCCTTGGTCTCACTAACACAACAGAGCTAAATCACTACAATACACCAATAAGAACAATCACAATTGTTTGAGACAGTGGCCCTGATTCTGTTGTTTACAACTAATTTTAGTCTCACTATATCTCTTTCTAAAAAGGAACATAAGTAAAGGGTGTAAGAAATTTAGTCCTGTCAATTTAGTCCATTGCTTGTGCATCGCGGTTACGTCTAAATACCCGCAAATAAAGACGGCAAAGACTAATTTGACAGCTTTAAATATGTTCTATCTTTCTCAATAAAGATTGTAAGAAAGAGATGTGACTAAAATTAGTTTAGTGCGATTTACAACAGAATCGGCACCAATATGTTACTTGAAAGAGGTGATTCCATCATTATACAGGATGAATACGACAATGCTATAATAATCACGCAAAGTACTCGTAAATACGAACCACTTTTACTATAGAACTAACTTCGAAATCGCAAAAAAGATAAACTATTTCATACAAAAGATCAATGTCTCCTCGGCTTAAATGTATGTCGTATCCGTTCTGTATATTAAAAATGGATGTCGTATCTGCTCTGTATATTAAAATGTATGTCGTATCCGCTCTGTATATTACACTGAAAGCTAAATTATTGAGCAAAAATTTACGTCCCCTTATTTTTCTTGTGATTTACTAAAGATGTCAATAAAAAAACATCAAATCCTCAAGGACTTTCAACTACAGCTACATTATTACCGATGGGCACGAGCGGGCACTTCTTGAGCCCCATCTGGTTGTTGAACCGCCTCCTTCTCGTACTGATCCCGACGCCGCACGTGACGGAGCACTCGCTCCACGCGCCCCACTCTGTCGTCTCGCAGATGCCGCCCAGCGCCTCCAGGGGAGCTGCATTGTTATCTGTGTCCTCGTCTACTGTGCTCTCGTTCCTATCCCAAATAGATTTTTTTTAAATACAGAAGGAAAATCCTAGAAAAGACCTGGATTTGAAGAGCCGGTATACATCGATTTGTGACAGATTTTCAACTTCAGCCTCTATCTTATCACCCAAAATCTGGACATTTGAAAGCCTTGAAGAGATCTTGATTTTTGATATTTGGAAAAAAATTGTCGAAAAAATATTAACCTTGCTGATTTTCTTGCCGGAATCTTCTCAGTTGAAGGCCAAATTCCGAAACGGTGGTAACTTCAGT
Organism: Polyploca ridens; assembly: GCA_951394255.1. Classification (NCBI taxonomy): domain Eukaryota; kingdom Metazoa; phylum Arthropoda; class Insecta; order Lepidoptera; family Drepanidae; genus Polyploca; species Polyploca ridens. The sequence continues at coordinate 16,961,339 of OX596249.1, read as the reverse complement.
CAATTTGACCTTCATAAGTGGCCTACTAGGGCTTAAATTAAATAAATGGCTTTAACTTTGATTATGCCAGCATAAGATATGTTGGCTAGGTGGACCGATGACCTGCGAATCTGGGCGGGCGGTAGGTGAATGCGAAAAGTGGAGAACCGGAATATGTGGCGACTACTGGGAAAAGCCTATGTCCAGCAGTGGACGACCACAAGCTGATGATGATGATGATGATGATATGATACACGTATTGTGTACTGACTCGCACTCGGGCACGTCGGCGACGCACATCTCCTTGGAGACGAGCTGCCTGTCGCAGCTGAACATCTGCGCCTTCTGCGGCATGAGGTAGTTCCTGGTGCGCATGCGCAGCCCCTTGCCGCACGACACCGAGCACGCGGCCCACGCGCCCCACGCCGACACGCCGCACTCCGCTGTCGTAACACATCACGATAGGCTTTACAATGGTGTTATAGATAAGCGAGAAAAATATATCCGTCACTGTCTATTGTCATATAACAAAAAGAGCCATTAAACCATTTTGCAATAAGACAAATATATTCACTGACCAATAATATTAACGTGGTTTCTAATTGTGATAACAGTACAGCTACATTAGAAACATAACTCAAATCTAAATTAAACAGAAACAGAAGAAACCGCAGTTGGCCTTGTGGTCCTTGCACTAGGGACCTCTAACTGTAACACGAGACAGCTTGACGACAAACTGCAATACAGTTAAGCAGACAGTTTTTTTTTGCAATGCAATTAAATTATGTAAATTTAAAAAATATGCTGTGTTAATTTTCTCATATATCTACAGCGATGTAGTTAGTGCATTAGTAATCATGTGTAATTCCGCCTTAGACCCTGTCCAGATGGGGTTATTTCGCCGCGATTCTCTCGGGCGTATTACGAGACGGAGGTACTAGTCACCAAAAGGTACAATGCGTTCACAAGCATCGCGCGAATTTAAAATACATGCGTAAATCGCGTGCACATCTCCCATAATTGACTCGTAGTACGCGCGAGAGAATGTCTTTTGTCTTTCTTTGACATCCGACGTCAAAACAGGATAAAAGACAAATAAGGTTATTTTAACCTTGTTTTAAGAGCTTGTGGTAGGCCCCCTGGACAGGGTGTTAAAGAAAATTCAACCCTCCACTTATCGTAGCCACTTAGAGACCACATTATTTGTAACTCCCTGCTGTTATTAAGTTGACTTACGTCGGTTAACTGACTGCGTGTTCTCCGCCTCCTCTGCAACGAAGTTCATCAAGGTCTCCTCATCACAGGACTTGGTGATGAGCTTCTCCCTGGTGAGGTAGAGCCGCGCCATAGGCGGCACTTCCTTGGCGCCAGGGTTGTAGAAGGGCGCGCGAGGGTCCTCGGGGTACATCGTCGTGATGCGGTACATCTTCTCGCGGGGTACGGTTTCCGAGTTTGGTGACTATGTGTGTAAGATAAGGTTGTTTATTGTACGAAATGTTTCTGACTGATGATGGATGGATTAGTGAAGTGAATGAGATCGGGAAGTGATAGTGATTTTGCTTTGGAGTTTTTCTCTTCCTGACTTCTAAATCTACATGAGGCTGATGAAAGAAATATAGTCTTAGACCTATCGCTGAAATCTTTTGAAGAAACTTTTTTTTTGTCACAGAAAGATTTTGATTTTGATTTAGAGATATTGGATTTTAAGATGTTTGTGACTCGACCACATAATCGGCTGAACGGATTTAGATGAGTTTTGACACACATAGAATATATTCTGAACTTGAACTGTGGAGTATCATTAAATCCCTCGAGTAACAGGGTAAAGCGGCGAGGCGATCATCAAATAGCTTACTTACCATATAAGAGATGCCGTTGTCAGTACCAGCGTCGTAGGGGAAGAGATCCACGACCTTTGACTCGACCCACGTGCAGTCCTTCTGGCAGAGGTTCAGTCCGCTCACACCCACCACCCAGTCGGGGGATGGACCTGGGGTATACCGTAAATTTAGTTCCGTAAATATGTAGATACCCAGGGTAGATACCCTACAGTAATATTATGAATGCGAAAATTTTTGATATCTTAACGCATCAACGACACAACCAATCGAGAATTCATTCAGAAAGCTCTCACCGATTCTTCAATTGAGTATTAATATACGGCCTTACTCATAAACGCTATTTAACTAAATCTACTGAATAAATGGTCAAATAAATAACGTCACCTCGCTGTCATTGTCAAACAATTTGACGTTATTTAGGTGACCACTTAATCAGCTTATTAGTTAAGTAACGTTTTATGACTAAGGGGGTATATATTTAATTCGTTTGACCACAATATCACCCACACTACGATACCTCATGATATTTTCCTTCAGCAAAAGCTCACTGTAGGATTCGAACCCACGATATAGCTAGCGTTAGCGTAGCGAAATCCTATATCTATTGCTACCACTTAGATTTTGTTAAACATTAAATTTTTAATACATGTTTTTTGGTGACTGTACTTGCATTGTCTTTCAATATACTAATCAAGTCAATCCGACCACTGGAAGTGGCTGAAATTCGATATGCAAGATTTAACCCGATCATACATACATTGCAATTTAACAAAAAGCTTGTAAAAATTCTGCATGAGTTTTCTTTTAAATGACAACCTATTTGTCATAACATTTTGTTAATTAATCATAGTCATCCATTAACATTTGATTCAAACAAATGAATGGCATCTAACTATGACCTACCACAAAAGAACTTTAAACGACATCCAACAAGATTATTTTGTTATAAAATTATGTCATCACGTCTGCTCGCAATTGTATACACAATTATACGCCTACGTTATATAACTCATGCAGTGGAGTGATCTATTTTGAAATCTATCTCAAGGTCTGACGGACCATTAAAATGCCACATTAATACAGTACGGCGTTTAAAAAGGTGCCTATTTAAATTATTGCTTCCGAGAATCATAACATGTAAGCTTCGAGGATTTATTATAACTAGTGCCTAAATTCAACCGTAACTCATTAAAAAATATTGTTTGAAAAAATATTTGCTTTACAAATCTCACTCTCTTCCGTGCGCGCAATATGCTTGAAAAGAGCTATACAAGTATCATTATTTTATCTCCGGGGAACAATCTGGCCCAGTATAAATAAGACACTTACCAAACATAGAAGCAAGCGACAGGAAGTGTCTCTTCCGGTCGACAGTGAAGGCAGCTGATGTGTTAGTGTTCACTCTCGGGTACCACAGACCCTGGGCCTTCACGATGGACCGGAGTAAGCCCCCTTGTTGACGAAGCTCACGTTCCATAAGACCTACTGAACCCCACTCCGCTAGAGATCTGGAAAAAATGTATCATAAGTATTTACAATTTTTTCTATTATTCTACTGAAAATATAAGTTAGTACCTGAATCCATCAGTAGCGATCTTCCCTTCTCCCCAGAATGTCAAGTTCTTTGGGTGAGTAGCACCAATGACGTCAGAGAAATGAGTCAGCCAGAGGGTCTCCTTGGGGAAATCTTTCGGATGAGTCTTTGGAGACCAGATCCCCTCGAATACCATCTAGTAACAAAAAAAGATTTTAAAACGTTTCCGTCCCGCTGCTTCATATTAGAATTTTGAAAATTAACTGGTAATCGTACTACCTTATATTTGGCATCGTCGCAGGCGCAGCATTCAGACTGCAATAAGGAAGTATCCTCGCAGATACGTTTAGTCAATTGACCGTCTTCGGCGAACCAGCGACTTGAGTTTTCGAATACCATTGCCCTGAAAATTACATTCAAAATATAAAATCCAAAATACGAAGTTCTAAAGAATGCAAGAGACAGTATATTAAAGTTACTGTGATGAGGAAACCACAGCACGGTGGCGGGTGATTTGAAGTAAGCGCATGGATGACTACCCACAAATTGAAAATAGGTCCTCAATACCTGCGCTCCGGCAGTAGCATAAGGCGTCAAACAAAATTGCGGCCCGCACGTTGATTAGGCTATGCCGTAGCCCAGGGGTGCTCAAACTTATAAGATCGCCGATCTACTAAAAAATATTTAGGCAGCAGGTGATCCACCTAAACTACAACGTTAGTGCAAACTAACTGCGACGATATTTTTTAAAAGAGCGATATTGTACTTCTTAGTCTTATTTCTAAATCCCTGCTTATGATCTCTACACAACCAGACTCTTTAGTAGCAGACATGATATATATCATACATTTCGGGAATTCCCGCGAGCGATCGACTGTTTGAGCACCCCTGCCGTAGCATGTAGATGCTTGAAATCCCTATGTTGCAAGCGTCGCCAATCCTCACATTCAATCACTTCGCGTTGCCAACCCTGTAAAAACCGCTTCACACTCTTGAAGAATCCCAACCACTAAAGTCTAACTTACTTGAGAAGCACGCATCCAGATCCCGTCGCGGGCGCTCTCCACATGACCTGGATCTCCGTCTTGGGCAGGTCATCGGCCTCGACGACGGAGTTGGTGCACTCATAGTCGAACCTGGTGAGCGTGTCGGCAAACAGCTGGAACTGGCCCTGCTTACTCGGGGCCCTGGTCGCAGCAGGGTCCAGAGGGTCCAGCACTATTTGGAACCGCGTGAACTGCTGGACTACGTCGTGGGTGCGGGAACCGACTAGGGTTACTGGAAAAATATCGAGATTTATGGACCAAGCTCGCAGGAAAGGGTAGGCAGCTGGGTTGGGATTTATGTGTAATATTTCTATAAGTACGTTCCTTTTTATCTAGGAGTAAAAAAGTTTATTATTAATCCCACGTTACATCTTGTCCAGTGTTCCCTATTCATACCACAATCTAGCCTTAATATTAGGCTAATAAGTAATTTATAGTATTTAACATCTTTATTGACTATATCTAAGAATGTGTCCATTAACACTTTCTTATTGTCTCTATTAAGGGGAAGATAATTTTTTCTTGTGTTCTTTGTATACATTGGACTTTATTTTAACTATCACTACACTAATTCAAACGGTTTAGTTCTTTTGAGTCGTCTCACTATATCTGTGTGATCGAGGAGCTGGATTGCCTCAACGTTCACATGATGATGAAGCCGGTTTTGGTGAGCTTCTGCATATTTTTTAATCACTGTACGAACTCTAATTTTGTTGTACAATGGATGAATTATTATTCAATAAATACGATTACCCCCATACTACTAATTAATTGCTGGCTTTTTGACTATCTTATTGAAATTATTTTATTAAACTGTATAAAAAATGTATCGATTGTATAACCTGAATGATACCTTAAAGATGAAAGTAAAAAACAATTATAAATATTAAAAATACTTGTAATAATAAACTTATTTCATTCATAAATCCTAGCAATGCGAGCATAACTTTTAAATCCTATTGTATGCATTTAGAAAAATATAGTCTTTATTATTTTTCATCATCTCTATAATTTCAATGTGTATAAAAATTTACTTATCACTTCCAGTGACCTGTAGCGTGTAAATCGTTCTTTGTATGTTTATCACTCGTTGTTTGAACAGCGCAATCATTGCGGAAAATAATTAAAGTTTAATGTAAATATCTATTCATAATAAACTCTCATTACATTCATGAAACACGCAGGTACTAAAAATCATCTTTCAATAATATTTAATCATCTTTCAATCATATCAAAGCTTACTTTTAATTTTATATCCCACTAGTTTCCGTCTCGCACAGAAAAAAAGGTTCTACAGAACTAGTTATGTAAGTTGAAGTTTTGTTGTCGGGAAACTAACTTTAGTTACATTTAATCAAATAATTTGGTAATGAATCAAAACTAGTTTTGTTACTAGTAAGTTTTAGTTCGCAAATCACTCTGTTTAGGTTATTGGTCATCAAATTTTGTGTTACTGTTAAATAAAAAAAAACACGTTGCACCATGGACGAATAGATGTTGCACCCGCGATCCCGGGACCTGTTTTATGTGTTAACATAGGGTACTTTTTATGCCGGGAATCCACAACATGTTCTATCTGTGTCCCAAATTCGTTCAGTAGTTTTTTCGTGAAAGAATAACAAACATTCATCAATCCATACAGAATTTCGCGTTTATAATATTATAGTAGGTACCTACTATACTTAGCAGGATGTATGATGTATGTTAGTTTTAAAAACTGATTCATTAGAATTGAGAGAATGCGCCCACGCCGATGTCGGTCAGTACTATACTAGTAGAGATACTTAACATTACGTCAAACTTCATTAGTACGTCTAATTTATTAGAAGTAGTTATTTTTTAGTTAATAAGATAGATCAATTTATACCTCTTATAGATAATCAAAATACATCTTTAGTCGTATAACAACATTCAACATTAATTTATTGATAGAGCCTTTCTATACCAAAATCCTAAAGGTGGGTGTTTAGGCCAAAATACCTATGATAATATTTATAGTAGAAATCTACTCATATTGAGTATCAATGACGAGCCTCTACTTCCCGATTCCTCTCCTTTTCCCACATCATATGTGAAAGCGAGAAAAGAGCTTCGGGAATCTTCTACATACTTCGGCGACGCATCGCCAAACGCGTGTGTGCAAGTAAAACGAAACGCGCGCGCCCCGCAAGCCCGCAACATTCAGTACGAAAGACGCTACAGACAGAGAAACATTAAACTTTGTGATTTGTGAACTGATATAAAAAAAAATAGTGCTTATCACTGTGCTGGATTACCATAGGAGTTCCTGGAGTTCCTGGTAAGTCCTTACCTTTATCCTAGGAGGCTCCTCGTTTTCCATATTAATATTTTACGCAAAAACCCATCAGTGGGTTTACAATACGCGAGCTGAGCACAAGCGGAGCACGATATCGCGTAGCGTAGACGGACTTGGGAGCCTCAAACGAGCGTTCGGCTCGCGCTCGACTGCGCTCCGCCAATTGTCAGTTTTTTCAGGAACACTGGGAATCGCATTGGGCTCGTTGTATGTCCACGCTAGTCATCGCGAGCGACGAGCGAAAAGCGGCTCGGCTCGCGTAGCGCAGACTCACCTTTAGCTTACAGACAATGTAATCTGTCTAAAGCCTAAATAATCAGAGTTCATGATCCACTAACCCACATATCGCTGGTCGGGCGCATATCGCTCGACCTCGCCGTTGATCAGAAGCCGGTAGAAGTTGTCTCCGGGCGACTTGGCTCCCGCGTTCCCTCCTGGGGACAGCTCGCAGCCAGCCACCAGGCTCGCCACGCATAAACACGCCACCAACCGCCACATTGCTGATACAGTAGCGCTAGCGCATCTGCACTGTAAGGTTTAAAATGAGATGGAATAGTGATTCAGTATAGACAATGAAAAATGCGTCAAAGTAAAATCCACCTAGAGAGTGAATAAATAAGACTCGCATATTTTTAACGCCAAAATTACCAAATTAAGAGGTATGGGAGCGGCTTTCTAACTCTATATAGAATCGAACTATGAATTTATCGACAATCACAAGTTAAAAGTGGCTTCAGAATCAGCTCCTAAAAATGTTAATATTGCTTTTCATTCAGCATTTCAGAGTTTAATCCTAAATTCATTATATCTATACCTAAAATGAGGCAATCACAGACAATATCAACAAATTTCGCAATCTCATATGACATTAGGTCATTGTACTTCAGGTCAATTAAGTAGTTCGACCTAAATGACATCAATTTGGAACACCTTCAACAAATGACATCAATAATGTTCATTGGACACAGCTCATGGCAAAAAGAAATGAACATCACATATTATTATCCCTAAACATGATTGAGATCAACTAATCATAATTATTTCTGAACGATATTGCCATCCATAATACATGGAGGTATTACATGCGATTTGGTATTAATCCTATGACATGATAAAATATATTGAAACAACGTTACTGCGTATAAAAACATAAGTAGGTACTATTAGTTACTTAGATGGTCAACATAGTTTTGCTAGAAAAAAGTGAGTAAAATTGGAACTACAAAAGATACTCTCTCTACTATTGAGAACGAACCATTTTTGCACTTAATTGTTAATTATAATAAAAATATATGAGTAACTCACCACTGGAGCCAGTGTGAAGCTGTAGCAGAATGTGTCAGTTATCAGCTGTAGGCGAGGGAACAGATAAAGGGTCAAGAGTCGCGACGCGGGCGCGAGGCGGGTCGCCTGCTCCAAATATATAGGTTTGTTACAATGAGCTAACCAACTTTGCAACTGCAGATATAATTAGATAAACAGATTTGTCGGTTCGCTGCATGCGTGGATCGGGACAATGATATCAGACATTGGAATTACTCATAATGATTAGGCACTGTGAGCCGAGACCTCGCGAGTCTTGATAATTATATGACATTTTTCCATATAATAACCGAACATGTTCACAAAATTTCAGGAAAATCGGTTGAGAGATGCGACCAGTAGAGGAGAACTGCGGAACATCCAGACATCTAGACATACTAAAGCATTTTTGTCCAAGCTGAGCGCTTCGCTCGCTTGGTCGATAAAACAATGCCAATAAATATTTTGAATAAGACAAAATCTTTCGCATACTACCCTGACCTAACTGCTGAAAAAATATTTGTAAATATCTTGAAGGATATCTGACGGTCCAATCCAACTGATAAGAAGTGGCTACCGTCGTGTTTAAAGTTTTTTTTTTTTTAATAAAATATGGATTTTTGTTTGGCCACTGTCCGGGCCATAATGGATGATGACAACATTAGCAATAACGTAGAGATTACCAATGTGTTACCGACAATGCCTGACAACTGATATGATGAATGACAAGGACTAGCGGAACACGCCGGTAGATGCTCGGCGACGGATTCTCAACTCAAGCTCATTGTAGAAACCTTACATTTTTGTTACTTCATTCGTCCTCACTACCTAGTGGTAGGAAAGTATAGTAGCTATCATCGGTTCATTATTAACATTTCACCACAAAGCTCCCTCAAAGTTCACTAGAACATCCAAGTACTTTACGAAAGTTCGCGGAATACTTCATATTGGACTTTGAAAACGAGGGCTCGGTCTAATTGCATGACGTCGCGCCCAGACTATGGCTAGGTCAAGGCTGTAAGGGATAGTAGGTAAAGTGTTATAGTGGAGCACCCTTAATACCCGCGGGTGAGTAGAACAAATGCCTCGGGAATCGTGTCGGTTGGCTCTCACACATTGATAGTGTTTCGTAATTGTCGATTGTAGGATGGCTATTATTAATGCATGGTGGTGGTAACTATTGGAAAAGTAGTTATGGACTTTGTCATGAATAATTACCGAAACTTTATTACGTAGTCCATTAGTTAGATAGGTACCTAAAGTCTTTGTTTTGGAAGAGAGTTAGTTGCGAGCACTTCAATCAATTTTAAAACACTGCAGTTAATGTGAATGACAATCAAACAAAAGACACTTTTAATGGGGCAATTTGAATGCCTTCATTATTTTACCGACTGACAAATCAGAGTGCTAAAACAATTCTAGTAAATAACAGGCCCTAAACAAGACCAGTTGGGTAACTTTCGTGGCAAGTCTAAGGAAAGTAGCGAAATATAAAGGAACGTCACTCACTTGAGTCCCGATCCGGCGACGTGGTCGGCACGGTAATGAGTCCCGTTAGGCTGCTCAGGTCCTGGCAGCGGTCCGGCTGGCCGCAGACAAGTGCTCGCATCCGCCGCCTCGCTGGCACACCTCATTACCGGCGCGTGCCCGCATACCTCGCAGCTTGCTCTACGCCTACTCGACGTGAAACTACTGATACCATACTTGTTGGATTAGTCCTGAATCCTGATATGACAGATTGATTTTCTTTACTCATAATAGCGTACGACTATAATCTCATGGTAAGTGATGATATGGCTGACGGTGTTAAGCATAGAAACCGGCTCTCAAGTTTTTCTGCTCGAACCCTCCGTGGTTGTGGTGCTTGGCATCAAATCTTCAACTTATCAGTCTTATGATTTCCTCACCATGTTTGCCTTCACTAAAAGCTTAGGATTTCACCCACAACTTCGAAACTTCATTCCTAAACCCTGTTTAAGACTTTGTTAAGACCTTCACATAGAAAATACTTAGATACTTACTATAAGCACAGCTATTAAACTCGCTCTGGAAGCTTTATTGAGTATACCAAGATGAGGGTATCAGCTCAGGTTAAAAAGTGGCGAGTTACAACATCAGCCACAATGCCACTGTCAAAAAAATAATGTTTTAATCAATGATATTATAATAAAAAGAGGGTTTTAATCATATTTGTTTTTAGAATAGCTATAGAAAGGGACAGGTCAAGAGATAATCAATCATAATACTTCATTGAAGTCTCTGAGTTCGGCCATATAGAGATTGCAGTCAAAACTAGCTGTTGGACTAATTCAAACTAGTCGCCAGCCATTCTTACTACAGGCAAGCGTAGTGATATGAGATCAGAAAGGTTGGATACGGATCTTATTGGCAAGACATTTCCCATAATAACATACAATTATGGTATCCCTATTGTCGAGCACTGACCACTCCGCGCTAGAGCTGCTCGGAGCGGATGTCTCGCCTAATTAATTTGATTACTTCCGATACGAGATCGTAAAATTGTCCACAACTAACTTCACGATCTAACTCGCTGAGAGTTAAATATAACAGCACTTATCTATCATCTAAAATAATCTTTATACTAAACATTATAAAAGCGAAAGTGTTTCTTGTTTTGTCCTTCTTACATGCTGCAACGTACCGACATGATTTTTTGTCAGGTTTGAAAAATACGCACGAAATGTTTTCAGTGTCAAATACCGACAATTAAAGAAAGTGCGTCAAAGCGGTGGGAGAAAACACATGTTAAAGACTTGATGAGAATTACAACACTTGTTTAAATTAGAATTATTAATCTATTAATAATAAATTCATGCAACACCCACCAAGCGCGTAAATTATATTCTTGGACGAATTTCCCCATTGGTGCTGATTCTATTGTTTACAAATAAACTAATTTAAGTCTTTCTAACAAAGAACATAAGAAAAGGATGTAAGAATTTTTGTCCTGTCAAATTATTCCAATGCTTGTTTTCAATATATTTTTTGTCGCCATCTATCGCGGTTACCCGCAAATGAAGATGGCAAAGATAAATTTGATAGCTTTATATGTTCTATCCTTTTTCAATAATGTTCGTAAGAAAGAGATGTGATGTGACTAAAATTTGTTTAGTGCAATTTGCAACAGAATCGGCACCATTGTAGTAGATACTAAAATTTATAAAGTAATGGGATTATTTATATGCCTTTGATGTAATTTGCTTGTCTTTTAAAGTAACCAAAAATTGGTTTTGTTTCAGGTACGGATCAATTGGGAGTAAATTGAAGCTTGAGAACTCGAACTTGGTAAGAAAGCAGATAAGATTTTGATGGACAGGTAGTTAACCTAAATTAACTGAGCTAAGTAGAAACCTAAATATCTGTGATTGTATCTTCACTCACAAGACAATTCGGTGCTATGTAACGGACTTCCATTTTACATGTGAATTTATACCGTATTACACCATATTAAAGATCGGAATAGCAGGACTTTCTTAAAACAAAAGACACGGCCCGTACCATGTAAATTCACTTGCGAAATGGGCACCTGGGTCCGTAATTTTCAGGGATGGGATACTGATAATGAGCCGATTATAAATCTGAAATTATCCTAAAATATATGCAATACCTAGTTAAATTTCGAATTGCATTTGTATTTGAGATGAATTCTATTCAGCAATATTTCTCGAATGGCCTTTTTAGTCCTGCGGGGTTTACAGTTCGCCTCAACTCTTCTTTCTTCCTGCCCATTATAGTCTACAAACTTATCTGACCCAGTGGTCAAAAGAGGAACTAACGACGCCATATGGAAATGTCAATCGCCATTGGTCAAAGAGAATATAAAAACTACGTTCATTGGTTGCTTGCTCCACGAAATGTGATAAAAGGCCTCTCTCACCGGGCCAGATAAGCTTGTGGCACTATACTCTACTATTTGATCTACGCGTAATATTTGAAATATAAACACTTTTATCTGTTTGCAATAGTTTTATTCAGTCAATTAAATAATACAATTAATATCTAAATATGCACATCATGCCGACTAGACTTTTGACTAGGTTACAATTCCCTTAATTTGTTATTAAAATACATATTGTAGTAACTAAAAACACTTGAAACATTTTCATCCAATAAATTTGTTGTATTTAATTTCATTTCACTTGTTTAGTCATTTTTAGTTACTACAATTTATAGGTATCTACTTAAGGCTACACGTTCACTGATCTAACTAAATATGTATGTGTGAGTACAAAAATAATATTTATTTTAATGTATTGACACAGACAGAGCCGTTTTAACGTAATTATTCGAGACCGTTCCGCAGTTCAAAGATTATCGTACTTTAGTTTGTTTACAATAATCAAATCCAAATATGATATACAGTGGGGTAGATGTACTATGTTCCTTAGTGAGGTATATTTGATTTCCTTACTTTAATTTAGCATATACAGTATTCGATAATCAGTTTTAAATCAATGAAAGTAAAGTTAACAATCAAGTGTAATAACAAACCGAAAGAAAATATTAGTTGAAAACTGAAAAGCTGTCATGCGGTACATGAATTCGGTACCCCTGTGAGTTTTCTCTGGTGATACCGACTTGTAAGCGACTGCGATGGACATTTTGTATGGAAATACGAATAGCACCCTCTTAGTGGATAGTTATAGGAATAACGGTATGTCATACAAAATGTTTCTCCACAGTCGCTAGCGAGTATTGCTTTACGTTACCATAGGAAACTCCTGGTAGAGCTCCGGAAACTAATTAGAATAAGATATAAGATTAAAATACACATGCTGCTATATTGCTTGTGTGATATTTTATGTTAGGCCCATCACATAATAAAATTAGGGGATTTCAGGTAAACGAGGTTCGTCACTATCCAATAACTATGACTTCCGCAACCCGGAATGGAATATCAGGCGTCATATAGTAATATGGAATAGGGTTAGCAGACGACAGGAATTATCCTGATATCAGGAATTAAGGCTCTCTGTCGGGGATACAGGAAACATACGATTTTTTGAGGATTTTTGAAATAGAACGATAAATAGTTATATTTATTAAGTAACATTATCTTTGTTTGTATCGAAAGCTCGTTCGTCACCGCACCGATCGCATACGCAACACAAAAGCGCGTGCAAAAATATTTGCACAGTGAATGTCAGGAATTTTGCTTAATTATCCGGGATTGGTAACCCTATCTGGATAGGCCTTTAAGAGAGTTTATGTTCATAACATACAAGTTATTTATATAACTGATAATCAGCTCGTCTTAAAAACATGATATTTTGTACTTAATACATTAACACAAATAACAAAACAATACATTAAAGCACATGTATGAACTTATATTATAGTTTACATAGCAGATATATATTTCATAGTTAGCACACAATTTGTTAACCTAGCTAGTGGAATGTTTGTCTGATTGCTTTTCTTGTATTATTTTATTAAGTGTCCACCAGGTATGTTATGGAGCTCTGTAACGGAAACTGTCGGATATCCGAAATAAAAATATATCAAAAACGTATCCGATTCTGATATAAGAGTAACGAATAATTTTGGATACCACCCCGGGTTCTGAGACACGTTTAAAGACAAGTTTTTGCCCGGCCCAGCTGACACACTAGCCGCGCGCACCAAATCGTTACTATTTATATTTTCCTTTTACAATTCCTTAAAAATCTAATATCCGTAACAGAAACTATCCGAAACTACCGGATATCCGAAAAAAACATATCCATAATCCTATCCGACACTGGTAGAATATTATTCATATATCCCTATCCATATCCGAAATTACCCTATATAATTAATATCCATAACATCCCTGGTGTTCACCTCTTAGAAAACCTATGGCGTCGAGAGACACAAATGTTTTTACACCTAAAACACACGTAAAACTGCGGGGACAGCTCTTAGTGCAGTATTACCCAACTGATAAGGCGCGTCGTGAATCTTCGTTCGCACAGAAAAGAAAGTATGGCCCCGAAGATTAACGAACGAATGTTTAAACCTTACAATCAACCTTAGATCACTACTATAAGGTTCATAATACACTGCAGCTGTTAGTTCCGTCTCACTCGCAAGTCACGCCCCTCCGCACGGCGCGCGCTAACATGGCGGCAGCTGACGACCAAAAGCGGTTTCCCGCGCTTTTAAAATGTAAAAAAGTATCTTCTGCGCAGGTACATCGGTAAGCCATATCAGTTGGGTACTACTGTAATAAACATTACATCGTCAATTACATGATACTCGTATAACCACAGATTGTCTGAGAGTATCGAGGCAATCCCCTTGAATGTAAAACATATTATTATCATCAGTAGCCACATACATGAGGCGAATAGTATGCCTGCTTAAAAGATGATAAGGCGATGATAGCTCAGTGGCAGCGACTTCGGATGCCGAGACGAAGGTCCCGGGTTCGAATTCTACAATGAGCTTGAGCTTTCGGTGTTTCGGTGAAGGAAAACATAGAGAGGAATCATATCACGGTGGTAGGGTATTTTGTAGTACTCACCTGGCTGACTACCACCCTCAAATTGAAAATCTGTCGTCTATCAGTGTTTTCCGAGTGTTATGACAGCTGCACTTGAGACCCATTTCCTTCCAGGCTTCGTGTGCTTATCACCTTCGGCCACATCATCACTTACCACAAGATTATGGCCAGACACATGACATAAAAATAATGAGTATTTAGAATTTTATAATATAATATGAAATCTTAATTATTATAAATATGGGACATAAATTATTCATATAGCTGACGAGATTATGCTTACAGATATAAGAATTAATATATATATTACCAGAAATAAAAGGAAATGCATACGGAAATGTGCTGTTTTATCGAAACGTTTGACTAGTTAAATAAAATTGATTTTAATAATCTGTGATATTAAATAATTAAAAGTTAGAAAAAGTTAAATAAGTATTCATGATGCTTAGTAAACATTACAACATTTTTATTTAGGAAATTAGGTTTAGTGTACTCAAAGTAAGGTACACCTGTTAGACTATTATATATCAAAGGCCCTGTGGAGGTTTATAAGAATGAAATCTTAATAATAACTTTGTACTTGTTTGAAGTTTTGTAATTGTACCAAAACAAAATTGAGATCCAATATTCCTAATGTCGCAGACGCGCTGCCATACAGAGAGCGGGACGCGGGCGGGACGGTAGCGTGGCAAATTAAATATACCACATTATGTAGTGTTTGGGACTATCTTGTTAAATTGCAGATAAAAACAATTACTTCTGGTATATAATAACATCGCCGCTATCGTCTTGCAAACTTGCAATTTTTGTCAAATAGGTCATATTGATGTTCTGTGATTCTAAAAAAATATAAATAAGACTAGTATCGTGTGCACATACAACATCAATGAAATAAGTTATAACGAACCTGTACACGCAATTGTAAGGCAATGTTAACACCCTCACGATTTTTTGAAATGTAATCAGCGGTGAAATTAAAATCTAGATTTTTTTCACTTATCTATATAGTCTGCATGGTGTACTTTGAGCGCAAACTGTCTAGTACACAAGGGACTAATTGATACAATTCGTCCCAATTACTGCTCATATTTTAAGATGAAGTATCGTTTCAACATAGAAACATATACACAAAACTTGTAAACAAATGAAAATATTTGCATTTAAAGCCTCTGACACACAGAGGGTCGCTCAAGCAACGTGGCATCAACGGGGCATTGTCAGCTATCACTCAAATGTATGGAGCTATACCGGAGAACACGGCATCTGTTTTATTAAGAAACTCCCGGTAAAGCCACGTTATGAATCTATACAAAAATTCGGTTAATTAAATATTCTGTGGTAATAATATCTCGTGAGAGTGTTGTATAGTAATAGTTACATACATAATATACATAACTATGTTACATAGTATACAAGTGTGGAACAATGGCGATACAGTCGTGTCCGAAGGCGTGCGTTCAGAATGTCAGGATCGGCTCCTCGCGGTGGTCTAGGATGTCTGGAATATATAAATAAATATGTACGTAGGCACGCCGTATATCCCGAAGATTTATTTATAAAAGCTTATAAATACCTTTATATTAATAAATAATAACTTAAATTTACTCCACTACATATGAATTAAAATATAAAATATATGAGTATTCCCAAAATATTTTTAACCGACTTCAAAAAAGGAGGAGGTTCTCAATTCGGTTGTATTTTTTTTTTGTTTTTTTTAATGTTTGTTACCTTTTAACTCCGTCATTTATTAACCGATTTGGACAATTCTTTTTCTATTTGAAAGGGTACACTTCCCGTTTGGTCCCATTGTCATCAGATTTGATTACTTATTAGTGTATTTTGAAGTCGGTTTAAGTTTTTTGTAAAACAGTCCAATATCATATTTGGTTTTCTAACAATTTTACATTGAATAACTAAGACTTTTGTATACTAATCAAATCAGACTCTCTTATCCTTTAATACAAATACATATTTGTATGGTTACCTTTAGCGATGGTCCACCAGGGCAGCGTGACGTACGTGAGGTACGCGTTGAGCGGCGCCGACTGCTGCCGCTTGCCTTCCTTCCACAGGTGGAACGTCTGCGTGAACCCGCGCATCGCCCACAGCGGGTTGTACG
This sequence comes from Polyploca ridens, assembly GCA_951394255.1. Classification (NCBI taxonomy): domain Eukaryota; kingdom Metazoa; phylum Arthropoda; class Insecta; order Lepidoptera; family Drepanidae; genus Polyploca; species Polyploca ridens. The sequence goes on along the minus strand of OX596249.1, from coordinate 16,944,693 downwards.
CCCCGTCGTCTAACTCTGCAACGTTACCAACAAACACTAGTTTCACTATTACGCATATTTATCAAATCAAATCATATGTATGAAGAATAATGTTTTACTACTAAATAAAGCTACAAACGGCGAGTGATCGAGTGTGGCGTGGACGGGGAATGAATGTGTCACGTTAAAACTGTGATTTTAATCCCCTAAGCAATATCGACCAGCACGTAATGGATCAAC